>BQKN01041723.1:0-16951 GCA_022839385.1 Asparagus kiusianus | reverse complement strand
CCTCCTTAATGAGGTCAAAACCAAACATAATGTAACAGAGTGTCTTAGCTGAATACTTTATTCTGATCAGACAATACAATTAAACATAAAGCACCACAATTACAAACTCCCACTAAATCATAATATCCTCAAATATTACCACACCCATATGAGCAGTATGCTCATGAAAGACCTTGGGTGACAATGCCTTAGTAAGAGGATCAGCTATCATGGAGTTTGTCCCAATGTGTTCTATGGATATCTGTCCACTCTGTACCCTTTCTTTCACAACCAGGAACTTAATATCAATATGTTTTGACTTAATTGAGCTCCTGTTGTTATTTGAATACATTACTGTAGATTTATTGTCACAATATAACCTTAGTGATCTTTCAACATTTTCCAAAATGCGCAGTCCCGTGACAAAATTTCGCAGCCATATTCACTGATTGGATGCCTCATAGTAAGCTACAAATTCTGCTGCCATAGTGGAGGAAGCTACTAGTGTCTGTTTGACACTTTTCCATGATATAGCTCCTCCCGCTAACATATAAATGTAGCCTGATGTAGACTTTCTGCTATCTTAGCATCCAGCAAAATCAGAATCCGAATACCCAATGACCTCCAAATTTTCTGATTTTCTGTATGTGAGCATGTAACCTTTTGTTTTCTGAAGATACCTCATAACCCTTTTGACTGCTATCCAATGATCCATACCAGGGTTGCTTAAGTATCTGTCTAACATCCCAACAATGTACGTAATATCCGGACGCGTACATACCTGAGCATACATTAGACTTCCTACAGCCGAAGCATAAGGAATCTTCTGCATTTCCTGAATTTTAAGGTTACCTTTAGGGCACTGATTGAGACTAAACTTGTCTCCTTTAGCAACAGGGGTATCTCCTGGTCTGCAGTCTTGCATGCCAAACATTTTAAGTACCTTATCGATATAGCTCTTTTGTGATAATCCAAGAATACCCCGAGAGCGATCTCGATGTATCTGGATCCCTAATATAAAAGAGGCGTCCCCAAGATCTTTCATCTCAAAATTCTTTGATAGAAATCTCTTGGTTTCGTGCAACATGCCTATATCATTAGTGGCAAGCAATATGTCATCGACATACAGAACCAGAAAGATATACTTACTCCCACTGAACTTGTGATATACACAGTCATCAACAATGTTCATCTCAAAACCGAACGAGATAATTATTTGTTGAAACTTGTGATACCATTGACGAGGAGCTTGCTTGAGTCCATAGATGGATTTTTTTAATTTGCATACCATATTCTTTGGGTCTCCCGACACAAAGTTTTCTGGTTGCACCATATAGATCATCTCATCAATGTCACCATTGAGAAATGCAGTCTTAACATCCATCTGATATAACTCAAGATCATAATGAGCAACAAGTGCCATGATTATTCTGAATGAGTCTTTCGATAAAACCGGAGAGAAAGTCTCTGTATAATCAATGCCTTCCTTTTGAGTATAGCCTTTAGCCACAAGACGTGCCTTATACCTCTCCACATTACCGTTTGCATCCCGCTTGGTTTTAAAAATCCATTTACAACCAATTGGTTTTGCACCTTCTGGTAATGGGACAAGTTCCCAAACCTTATTGTCTTGCATAGACTTGTACTCTTCATTCATGGCATCAATCCACTGTTGAGAGTTAGAACTTTTCATGGCCTGAAGGAAGTTGATTGGATCATCTTCCAACATTCCACTACTTTCCTCATGTTCTTGAAGAAATACAACATAATCATCCGGAATAGCATTTCTCCTTTCTCTCGTGGATCTCCTTAATGGCACTGGTTCTTGAGGTTATTGAGTTTGTTCTTCTGGAACAGGGAGTTGATCAACATTGACATCTTGAGGTTCCGGATTTACTTCTTGAACAACAACAGATATAGGAACCTGAATATTGTCAAAAGTAACTGTATGGATTGGATCTGAAGCCAATTCCTCCTCAAAAGCAATGTCTCTAACCTTATTTCTCCCCCCAAACTCAACATCCTCAAAGAATGTTGTTGTTCCCGTCTCAAAAATATTCCTTATAGTGGGATCATAAAACTTAAAGCCCCTAGAGCGTTCAGAGTACCCAATAAAGTAGCTGCTAACTGTTTTGAAGTCCAATTTCTTTTCATTTGGCCTATAAGGCCTTGCCTCAGCTGGACATCCCTAAATATGTAAATGCTTTAAACTGGGCTTTCGACCAGTCCAAAGCTCATAAGGAGTTTTAGCAACTGCTTTACTTGGTACTCTATTCAGAATGTAAGCTGCTGTCTTAAGTGCTTCTCCCCAGAGTGACTCTGGTAAAGAAGAATGAGCAATCATACTTCTTACCATATCCTTAAGAGTCCTGTTTCGTCTTTCAGCTACACCATTCATGCTAGGTGAACCCGGCATGGTGTACTGTGGGACGATACCGCATTCCTCTAGGTATCTAGCAAATGGTCCTGGACGTTGTTCACCTGAACCATCATATCTGCCGTAGTACTCACCACCACGATCAGATCTGATGGTTTTAATTCTTCGGTTGAGTTGATTCTCAACTTCAGCTTTATAGGTTTTGAACATATCCAGAGACTCAGATTTTTCATGAATGAGATATAGGTGCCCATAACGTGAGTAATCGTCTATGAATGATATAAAATATTGTTGATCATTCCAGGATTCCGTAGGGAATGGCCCACAAATATCAGTATGTATCAATTCTAAGACATCCGAAGATCTGTTGGCACCTAATCTCTTAACTTTGGTCTGTTTTCCCTTGATACATTCAACACATATGTCGAAGTCCGAAAAATCAAGGGAATCCAAAATGCCATCAGACACAAGACGCTCAACTCTACCTTTTGAGATATGACCCAAGCGTTTATGCCATAATAACGCCGAATTTTCCTTATTTAATTTACGCTTAATACCACGCGATTCCGCATGCAAAGTTTCATTATAAGAAGCAATTGTATCAAGCAAATATAGGTTGTCAAAAGTACTTAAATAACCGGTTCCCACAACATTTGAATTAAAAGATAAACTGAATTGATTGTTTCCAAATGAACAAGAATAACCTGATTTGTCCAATACAGAAACTGAAATCAAATTTCGTCTAAAAGACGGTACTACAAAAGTATCTTTTAAATCCAAATAAGAACCAGTTCCTAATAGCAACCTAAAATGCCCAATTGCTTCCACATCTACCGATTGACCGTCGCCCACAAAGATGTGTTTTTCAACTTCACTTGGCTTTCGGTAGCTCAGGCAACCCTGCATAGAAACACTTATGTGAGTAGTAGCACCAGAGTCTAACCACCAAGTGTTTCTAGGTACTGAAGCTAAATTAACCTCAGAACAGACCAAAGTAAGGAATGTACCCTTATTATCACGCCAAGCGTGATATTTTGTACAATCCTTCTTAACGTGTCCAGGTTTGTTACAGAAGAAACAACCCTGATTATCCTTATGTTGTTTCTTCTGAACTGGACCCTTAGCAGCTTCCTTATCATTCTTCCTTTTCTTGCCCTTATCCTTAGAGGCATAGGCCAAATGAGCACTTTCTGTCTTATCTTGCTTCAACCTGTCTTCTTCTTGCACACGGTATGAAATGAGCTCATTTAGAGTCCATTTCTCCTTTTGACAGTTATAACTGATCTTAAATTGATTAAACTGTGCAGGAAGAGACAACAGAACCAGATGCACTAATAACTCATCACAAAGATCGAGTTTAAGTGCCTTAAGTTTTGAAGCAATATGAGATATTTCCATAATGTACTCCCTAATATTTCCTTTGCCCTTATACTTCATTGAAATCAAGCGAGCTAAAAGCGTGCTTGTTTCTACCTTATCGTTTTTCGCAAAACGCTTCTCAATTTCGGCAAGGAAATCTTTAGCCTTAGTAATCCCTTCGGATTCTATGCCCCTGAAGGCTTCCGGAACGCCGCGCTTAATGATCATAAGACTCATGCGATTTGAACGCTCCCACTTCTCATGCTCCTTCTTTGCATCAGGAGTGCTTTCCGCATTGAGAGGTTGGGGTTGTTCAATTCTTAATGCATAGTCAAGATCCATGCAGCCAAGAACAATTAATATGTTCTCTTTCCAAACCTTGAAGTTTGTCCCATTTAGCATGGGAATTGAGTTGATGTTAGCAGAAATTGTTGCAGCAGATGCATTAGCTGAAATAAAACAAAAATGCTCACATCAATAACCATAATTAATAAAATTCAAATAATGACAATCCCCATCCAAGATACCGGTACAACATTAATATCAAGTCTTTGGATAGTAATATTAACTTGTAAGTGATACCTTGTTGCAATGATCAAACATTGACAATAACTCATGTCAAATAATGAAACTATCTTTGGATCGATTCATTATTCACATGTAAACCTTATAATTGTCACACGCTTATCATCGCAGATGTGTATACAGTCTAAATAAATATTAACCTTCCTTTGGGCCGATTAAATATTTACACGAAAGTATACACACAAACATCTCACATTCCTCATGAACAATCTACACAAGAGAGGTTACTTTGGCAACTTCTTGTTTCAATTAATCAATTGGAGTGAGAGACAACCTTAATACCTTAGTGTCATAATATTTGAATTAAATAATTGATTAAAAACCGAATTAGATTTAAATTAAAAAAATTTTAAATCAACTGAATTTCCAAAAACTTAATTGGGGTCTCACAGCTTAATTAGGGCTCATAACTTAATTGAATAAATTAAGTATACCAAAGTGGACCCATGAAAAGCCGAGGCTTAACCATAATGAACACGAAGTTCCCTTAACTTCGAATGCGAGGTTCGACTGTATTGAGTACGAGTCTCACTTAAGCACGAACGCGAGGTTCGTTTGAGAACGAACGCGAGGTCCGTTAAAAAAGATGAACGTGAGGTTCGTGAACGAACGCGAGGTTCGTTAAAAAGGATGAACGCGAGGTTCGACTGAAGCACGAACGCGAGGTTCGTCTGAAGCACGAACGCGAGGTTCGACTTGAGAACGAACGCGAGGTTCGTTAAAAAAATTGAGCTTGACGCTCACCTGAGTTGAACGCGAGGTTCACCTTAGAACGAACGCGAGGTTCGTTAAAATTGAGCTTGACGCTCACCTGAGTTGAACGCGAGGTTCACCTTAGAACGAACGTGAGGTTCGTTGAGCGCGAAGCTCGGTTAAAATTGAACGAACGCGAGGTTCGTTTGAAGCTTACGGCTTCACCACAATTTGAGGTAACCACCTCCTTAATATTCACCACGTTTCACGCACGCACAAACCCTTAGGGTTTCAAATTAAAACCGCCGCCGACAAACCCAAAAAACTTTGATTTTTATTTTCAAAACAGATCCAGAATTGGAAAAAATTGAAGAAAAAATCAAAGAAAAATCCAAAAAATCCCAAAAAGTTACTGTTCACCAGTTTTTTTTCAGTTACTGTTCATCCGAAACTTTTCATTACTGTTCATCCGAACAAAAAAATACTGTTCATCCGAAAATTTCCGTTACTGTTCATCCGAACAAAAGATTGAATCTTTAACCAGAGATTTAAGATCAAAAAACCCAATAAAACTTGAATCCCTAAGAATTAATCAAGGAGTCTCTGATACCACTTGTTAGATCTACATCATAAAAACTTGAGATCTAAAACCATATAGCCATGATTAATTCAAAGAGATTAACAAAAAATCAAAAGAGCGGAAGCTTATACCTGAATCCATAGAAGAAATCTTGATTTGGGTTTTTGATGATCTTCTAACCTTAGGGTTTCTCTAAATCCGAATTTCTCTAGCTAGATGGGGGTGTAGAGAATTAAAGAATGTAACCCTAGGTTAGGGACCATAACCCCTTATTTATAGATGTTGTACTTTTGTAATTTAGCCCCTCAATAAATCATAATTACAACCTGGTATCTGCACATATAACCCCATGATTTATTTAAATACCCATTAACCCAACTTAATTGATCACTTTAGTGGGTTATCCTGAATGATAGCAATACACAATGATTAATCATATGTGCCCACAAATAGATTTATTAGATTAAATCCAACAAAATGAGGTCACCTATGACCGTAAATTCCTACTGGAGCTCTCAGTTCATTATTTGATCTTGGCGCAACCTCTGCATCAGTCCATTTTATTGCGTGCTAAAGACGACTAATAGAATCTCTCTCTCTCTCTCTCTCTCTCTCTCTCTCTCTTCCTTTTTGAGAAGCAGATGAAATTGTGAAGTAACCTTACTCATGTTTACGGTAATCCGAATCCTCTCTTGTAGTAACGTACTGGTACACGAGAATGCATACCTTGGGTATACGTGAGCAGTCTAGAGAGAAACCAGATAGATGCAGTTAATTTTGCAGCCCAAATAGCCATAACACGCAGGTGCTTTTGTCAAATCCATGATATGCAAATGAAACCGGGGCTGTTGCCACCAAAATGGATTGTGTAAGAGTTGGGGTTGCGGTCGGGGTTGAGCATCAACTCACAACAAGAGCTAGACGATCTTTCCAGACTACATAGGCTATTATTGAGCGTTCCTTCAGATTTGTTGACGAAATTCTTTCCTGTTGTCTTTCTTTGCTCGCTTTTTAGACCTTGAAAATTGACTCCCTACCAGTTACAACATTACGAAACTGCTCCGGAGGGTCATGGGCAAAAAAGCAAGCCCAGTTACCCTTGGCAATACAATACAATAAGACCCAGAAAACAAAAGTCGAGAACAGTTGGAGAGAGATCACGGGCTCTCAGATGATGGATTCACAGTTGTTCCTGATTAGTTTAGGCGGCGCGAAGTGTTGGGGAATTTCACTCTCTCCGCCTACTATAATATGCGCAACTCCGAAGCCAACCCACAATCAACAAGATATAAAACGACCACAATAAAAAAACAACACCGGGATTTACGTGGTTCGGTCGACCAACTTCGACCTACGTTCACGGGGCAACAATACGAGAAATTCACTATGTATCAGGGAGAACTACAAGATGAACCACTCAACTCTCGTCTCTCAATCTCTCAACCTCACATACATAATCAACTATCATATTCTCTCCAAAACTCACTCCTTGTAATCTTTTGCACGGATAAAGATCACGAAACTCTCTCCCAATGATGTAATCTTTTGCATGGATAAAGACTAAGAAATCATCGCCTCTTACACAATATTCTTGAATCAGGTTACGTCTTCTGCTAACCCTAGATTACAAGAATATTGGCTCTCACTCTGTTCTACATCATCTCTTTACTTTTTTCTTCTTCGTTTTTCCTTCAACGATAGAAGAATATATATAGGGAAACCAAACTCTATCTCTAGCCTAACTTCCTAATTAGAATAGGATTCAAACTCCTAATCATGATGGAACACAAACTCCTAATCATGATAGATCTCTAACCCTATCTAATTCTCATGAAGTTCTACAAAGAATCAAAGGCACAATCCCAACAATCTCCACCTTGGATTTGATTCCCAAACTCTCTTGAAGATATATCATCGTCGTCTTGAAACTTTGCCTCTCTCGCTAAAGTCTTCTATTTCTTTCGCACTTCAAATCGAAGCAGCCACACTCCTAATTAGAACACCTGTACTCTAACTGGTTGTCTCGTGATCCTCACTATCATCTGTCTCGCTGTGGCGCGTCCACCTCTCTTGTGCGCACCAAGAGATCTTCGCCACCTCTGATATTAAAAACAAATCAATCATGCTTGTTCTCCCAACTTGAGCCTGACAATAACCTCCCCCTACTTGTTGTCCTTGTGCTCCACCTGCATCGCTCGTCTCGAATCATATCGGTGCACCTCTCCTACTCCACACTACGAGCCGGATGCCTCTATCTCCTCCATCACTTGGCTTGGACCGAATATGAGCGCTCATCATCTTCAAGTCCAATACCACCATCTCCATTACCCTGTGTGTCACTCGATCATGCCAGCTTGCAAGCTCAACCTAATCAGGCACTGTCCTCCTCGAATCTATACACCAACCAATTACTACTCCCGTGATGACTTTGAATAATTATATGCTGACAACTCTACTGCTAGAACCACATCTGATCTTTACGCCAGACTCATCTGTCGCATACTCGTTTGTCCTATACGCCATTAGATCTATCTTTCCGTTGAATAGCGGAATGTCGAACTTCGGACCCGAAGAAGTCATCATTCTCTAACCATGATCAAAATTTAAATCAGTTACTATAGAGATTGGATTTGATAAAACCGACGCCAAAAACGAACTCAGCACGTCGAAAACCCCTAGGAACGACTCCTGGATCACCAAAATCTGCATCCAAATCCTCGATCAAAAGACAAATCAATCTCAACCGTTAGATCTGTGTAAACAGTACCCGCCGTGCAGCTACAGTGTTCCAACTACAGTATCCGGCTCTAGTTCTCAACTGCTACAGTATGCTATCCCTACAGTGTTTTCCCTTTTTCTTTTCCTTTTCATCTTGATTTTTGTAACGTCAATCTTCAATCTTGCACGACATCGTCTTCTATCTTGCGAATTCGCTCCCGGATCCATCATCATTGCTCTGATACCACTTGTTAGGGAATTTCACTCTCCCCGCCTACTATAATTTACACAACTCTGAAGCCAACTCACAATCAACAAGATATAAAACGACCACAATAAAAAAAACATCGGGATTTACGCGGTTCGGTCGACCAACTTTGACCTACGTCCACAAGGGAAGAATACGAGAAATTCACTATGTATCAGGGAGAACTACAAGAGAAACCACTCAAATCTAGTCTTTCAATCTCTCAACCTTACATATATAATCAACTCCCATATTCTCTCCAAAGCCCACTCCTTGTAATCTTTTGCACGGATAAAGATCACGAAACCCTCTCCTAATGATGTAATCTTTTGCACAGATAAAGACTATGAAACCCTCGCCTCTTGTACAATATTCTTGAATCAGACTACGCCCTCTGTTAATCCTAGATTACAAGAACATTGGCTCTCACTCTCTTCTACATCTTCTCTCTACTCTCTTCTTCTTCATTTTTCCTTCAACATCAGAAGAACATATATAGGGAAACCAAAACCTATCTCTAGTCTAACTTCCTAATTAGAATATGATTCAACTCCTAATTATGATGGAACCCAAACTCTTAATCATGATAGATCTCTAACCCTATCTAATTCTCATGAAGTTCTACAAAGAATCAAAGGCACAATCCCAACATGAAGAAGATTTGGAGATGGAGTTCTAGTAGCAGCATAGCTCATAGCAGGGGTCAGCGAATAGAGTCGGCATCTCCATTCTATATGCATGTTGATGATTTCCTAACGTTATTCGATGCTGGCGAGAATAAAAATGTACTGGCAGCTTCTCAGTGGAGGGTAGGGGATGGACGTGGTCAGGGCTGGTTCGGGCTCGTGACCAGGCCCGCCGGGCTTAAGGCCAAGTTGGATTCGACCTGGGCATGCTCGGGTCAGAGTGGGCCGGGTCTATTTCTCTGATTCCGGGTTTCGGATTGGATATGGCCTAACCTATGACCTGCCTAGGGGTGGGCCGGGTTAGCCAGGCTCACGACACATGGGTCGTGGGTCGGTTCTTTTTAACTTTTTACTAATATTTTATTTTTAATTTCTAAACCATATTAGCTTTGTATTATTATCTGTTAAATCATATTTAAATTATTTTTCTATTTTAGTCTTTATTTAAAATGATATACACACACACATACACATAGTACAAAGATAAATATCACACAAACATCACAAACACAAAAAATATACGAGGTTTGGATTTCCAACGAAGACTTATACCCATGAAAATTTTATAATTTTCCTTTAGTTTATATTTAATTACAAATACAAGAGGAAAAAAGAAAAAAAAATATTGAATAAAAACTAAAAGTGAATAATTAAAATTTCGGATCAGATTAGGCTGGGCCGGGCCAGGTCGATGGTGGGTCGGGTCAAGATGGGTCAGGCACATTTCTCTAATCCCGGGTTTGGAATTGGACCCAGCCTAACCCTTGACCCGAGTATATCATGGGCCGAGTCAGGCACGACCCACTACGAACTAGACCGGATCGTGACCCATGACGAGCTGACCCGACCCGCGCCCAACCCTAGTGGAGAGGAGCAAGGTTGGGCCCTATGCTTAGAGTCTCGACATTATAGAAATGTAAGTGGAGACTTGGTGAGCGTGAGATGACTCCGGTAGTTGCAAGAAATAACAAATCTACTTTTAGTCCATTTATTAGAGTATAAGCAACAGGAAACAAATGTTTGTCCCATTGGAAAAAATTTTAACCCATTGGGACAGTTGGAGTGAGATGAAGTCTGTTTGGCAAGTAGTCAAAGTGGCTTATAAGCTATATTTGTGACTTATAAGACACTTCAAAATGTTTGGTAAATGGATTATTTTTGGCTTATAAGATACATGATCGTGTAAAAGATCGATATACCTCTCATTATTTCAGCCCCAATTTATCCCTCTTCAACTCTGTTAAATATGTTTTTTATCGTTTTGACAACAATTATGACTTGTATGCCACACATTTACCAAACACTCTACTATTAAAAATGGATTATAACCCACTAAATTTATCAAACACTTTGGTTTATAATCCATTTCTGGATAATAATTAAGCCAAGTAGATTATAATCTAAAGTTACAAAAAGTGCTCATAAATTAGGATAATGAAATAATTTAGAAGTAGTATTGGGACAATTTGAGTAGGATAATTAATTATGTGGCATCTTTTCAAAATATAATATTTATTTATTGATTAACTCTAAATTAATTTATGTAATTTGTTAAAAATAATATTTAATATTTTATAATAACATTATAATTAGATAAATTTCTATATATTATTTTAATTAATAAAATACAATATACTAGAATATTTATAATCATTATATTTTTTTATTACAATTATGTTTAAGACTATAATTAATATAATATAATATTTAATTTTAATAACATCATCATATTATAATGAGAATAGATATTAATGCAGACTTCTGTTCAACTACCTCATGCTCATCAAAGTCATTGCGGCGTGTGCTGGATGGATGTAAGCATGAACATAATTGCTATGTTTACTTGTTGGGCAATGGAAGACAAATAAGAGAGTATTTAGAAATATTAGCAAATCCATTTCTCAATCTGTACTTCGTTTACATATTTCATCCCATCAGTCTTTGGATAAGTCTTTATTTCCTGGAAGCCACGGGCAATTTTTGGAAGCATGGAATGTAAAAATTGCAAAAGTTATACGTAGGCATTAGATAGATTTAATATGCAAAATCAATTACTAGAAGGGAAAATAAGTAAAACGGGGCAATAAGGGAGTCTGGAGTGTAGAAATTGTAAAAAATTAGTCATATGAGATTATTTAGGCGTCAGATAGATTTAAAATCCAAAATTAAAAACTAGAAGGGAAAATTTGCAGAACAGGGCAATCAAGAACTCTGGAACGTAGAAATTGCAAAAGGTTATGCATATGAAGGTATCACATAGTTTTAAAATGAAAAATCAATTACTACAAGGGAAAATATGTAAAAACGTGCGCAATACGAAGTTCTGGGATACAAAAATTATTTTATGAATTTATAGAGGTGAAATATGTAAAAAATCATCAATTGCGGTGAGCGTGGATCGAAGACGCGACCTTCAGATCTTCAGTCTGACGCTCTCCCAACTGAGCTATCCCCGCTGACGTTAACAATATTTAACCAAATTTAAATGTTTCTAAGATATGGACTCCTATATAAAAGAACATTCTAAATTTTTTTTTCCTACTTCCTACCCATTTTATCATCGCCTAAAGTTTTTTACCACCTCCTTTTAGCTTAGGGCTGTTCAACCGGGCCGACCCCGCCCGGAAATTTGGGTTCAGGCCGGGCAAAAAGAGCAACCCAGACTCGGCCCCGGTTGGTCCGGGTCAGATCTGTTAGGGATTGTCTAACCCCTGTTGCGATTTGGAAATAGATATGAGAGAGGGAAGAGAGGAAAAACAAATCACAGAACACACAGAATTTACGTGGTTCACTTCTCGATGAGAGAAGCTATGTCCACGGCCGTCGCAGGTAAAATTTCACTATGTTCTGAATTGTTTACGAGCTGCGCCCGAATCACCCTTTTATAGTTAGGGTATTAGTGCGACTTAAAATTACATGTATACCCTTGGGGAAAAAATTTCTCGGGGGCTACCGTCCCCTTGCAACCCCCCATCGAACTTACCGCGAAGTTCGATCCGCGCAGTTGGGGTTCTGACGATTCGATCACTTAAGCGAAATTGGGCTGGGTCTGAAAATTAGGCTCCACATAACCTAACAGGATCCAGGTCCGGGCTAGAGCGGGTCAGGCACCGGGTCGGCTCGGTTTTTTTGCTTAAAAGTTATTTTTTAAAAAAAATTCAAGAGTAATAAAAAATAAAATATGCACAACTTTGATAATAAATTAATCATATTATTAATCACTTGTAATTATACAATTTATAAATACAAATATCATAGAAATTAAAATGATAAAAAAATTTATTATTAATCACTAACAATTACAATTTTTTATAAAATTTATCGTATCACAAAAGATGAATACATCCCAACTAGGTTGACACATACTCATCTATATTACTATCATTTACAACTCTTTCCAAAATAATGTATCACAAATTTACAGCTAAAAAATAAAAAATACAAACTAATGAGTAATTTCTACTCTTTATCTCTATCTCCTATTCCTAACTCTTCAAGTTTATCGTTAATACTAGCCATCCGATCGATGCCTTGAGCTTTCTTCTCGGACCTCCACCAATCTTGTAGACACATTACCGTATATATGGTAGACGGATCTAGCGATGTTCTGCGGCTATCGATCAAACGTCCTGACGTGCTGAAGGCGAATTCCGAAGCTACTGTAGAAACCTGCACTGTTAGTAAGTCACGAGCCATGATGGAAAGTATAGGATATGAAACTGTTCCATATACTCTCCACCATTACAGAATATCAAAATCATTGTTTTGAGCATTAACTAAAGGTGCAGTTAAATATTATTTAATTTCAGAAACTTCTCTTGATGATCCAGATCCAGATCCATGGCTACCAATTAGCCTCGCTATTATTAATTGCCTATCAAAACTCTTAGCTTTGCCCCGGCTTGAACTCGTAGAAGCAGAAGCAATAGATTGATATGTATTTACACCGTATCTACCTACGTACTCATCATATAATCTTTGAAAATAATATTTAATAGTTATGATGAGTAAGAGCAATAACAATATGACCATCATCAATGTCTATTATTATGTTTTCATACAAAGAATTTAACAAATTTTGAAGGCCAACATCCTTCAAACATGGATCAATAAGAAACCTCAAACAAAAAATAATAGGAATAGACCTAAAATACTTATTAATTTACTTTCCATTTAAAAAATTATATTTCCAAAATAATTATCCATACGATAATTAGTAAAAATAGTTTGAATGTTTAAAACATGTAAAGCAACTTGAGTAATAGTTGGATAATAACAACCATATAATAACATAGCAGCTTAATAAAAACTTGTAACATCTCTCTTATACTATATATAACCGTCCATTCATCATCAGTTATTCCATACATACTACCAGAGCTAGAACTAGAAGCATAGAAAATAATAAAATTATTTATAATTTCTTTATACTCTATTGCTATATTTAACATTGCATAGGTGGAATTTCACCTGTGGTCAACATCTTTTGAAATTAATCTGGGTTTTAAATTTTTTTCTATTACACAACTGTTTTCATCTTTTAAGTCTTTATTCAGAAGCATTATAAGCATAAGTTATAACTCTAACCTTTTCTATGATGAGTTTAATTTCATTAAATGCACTTTAAACAATTAAATTTAAAATATAACATATGCATCTAATATGAAAAATTTCACCATGACATGGCAATAGCAAAGATGATTTGATGTGATCTACAGCTACATTATTATTACTTGTATTATCTAGTGAAAGAGAAAATATTTTTTTAGATTTCTAATTTTGTAAGTTCTTCTAGTATTAAATTTGTAATATTAACACCAGTGTGTGTATCTTTAAATACAATAAAATAAATAACTCTTTTAAACATTTATCAACTATCATCAATCCAGTGTGCTATGATATATAAATAACAAGTTTGTACTCTAGATGTCCAAATATCAGAAGTTAGAGAAAATTTATAGTTTAATTTTTAAAAATAAGAAATTATTTTTGTTTGTTCCTCGTGATAATATTTTAAAATATCATGTTGACAAAATTGATGAGAATTTTTTTTGAATGTAGGATAAAAATCATCTCTAATCATATTTTCAATTTCATCATTTTCTACTAATTTAAAAGGAAGGTTTTTTAAGAACAATAAACCGGATAACGCATTTCCTGGCTCTAATTGCATCGTAGTTCCAAGAACCGAGGCTACTGGAGGTTAATGATTAGAAGAGTATAGATTGACGAATGTCTCCTTGAGACGTCACCGCTTGAGCTCGGTTGTGCTTTTCTAAATATCGTTTGAGATGGTTGGTGCCGCTCTTATGATGAGCTTGGAAAATATGACCACACAATGCACATTTAGCCTTCTGGGGGAGAAGTTTACCGTGTTGATCATTTGTGACTTTTATCTTCTCGAAAAAATTCCACACATCGGATCTCGATCTTTTAGGATCTCTAGGCGTGAGATCATCACCATCGGATTCACGATCACCATTGGTAGGAGTAGGACTCGTTTTAACTTCGGGAGTTGGAGCTTGCGCTTCATAATCGTGAGGAACAATTTGATCGGAGAATTAGAGAGTAAAAGAGAGAATAAGAGAATATTAGAGAGTATAAGAGAGCATTAGAGAGAAGTAAATGAGTTTTGGATGAGAAAAATAAATAAAAACCCCTCTATTTATAGCCAAATGACCAAAATACCCTTAAATTTTAGCCTTTTTGGTGGAATTTTGATCAAAAGGTCAAAAATGGTCGTTATAGCAGGCCGGACCGGGCCCGGGCCGCTCGACCAACTGTTACATTTGTGACAGGGTCGGCTCGTTCAGCCTGGTTCAACGGTCACCTAGGTGACTGTTGAACCTGTGCCGGACCATCCTGGTCCAGTCCAATTTTCGCTGTTAGGTCCGGGCCCGACCTACCTGGCCCGGTCATCTCCCTAGCAGCGCCGGGCCCGGAGCAGGCTTCGTCGAAGCGACCCGAAGCTCAGTTCGACCCGGGTTTCCGGGCTTTGCCCGGGCCCGACTAGGTCCTGTCCAAACACCCGGGTCGGATCTTAGACCCAAATAGACAGCCCTACTTTTAGCACGTGGTCAGCAAGAAGCTCATCAAATCAAATCAAAGCAATAAATAATGGGGCATTGGGGGGTACGACTTGATGATAAACTAATATTTGTTGCTATAGTTCAAAGGTACAATGAAGAGGGTTCCTACTAAATTAGCAGCGTTAGACACGACTGAATTAAAAAAATGTTAAAGAAGGTTTTAGGACGTTAATCCACACGGGTAAGTGGCCATTAAGCCACTCATTTCTATGCTTAAAACTTAAAAAGTACCAAATACCGCAATTACTATAAAAATAATGGAAAGGTCCTGCTTAAAATTTAATATAATAAAAACCCCTCCTTTTAGTCTTTTACCCTTTTTAGTATCCACCAAAGAGTGGATTTTCCCTCTCTTCGATGATGAGAAGGTCAAACACATTTGTGTTTCGTAAGTGGGTATAATTTTATATTGATAATATTACAGCACAAAAAAAAGGAGAAAAAAGCTTATGTTGATACCTGATATTTTAAATATCTGGTTTAAATTGGTCTCAATCTATGTTTAAGATCAATATCGCTTCTCAAATGTGAAAAAATGCCAAGTTTGTGAATTCTGATGTTGGTTGAACTGTGCATACAATCATTCGGCTTAGATTCAGCACGTGAAAAATCACCAATCATTCATTTTAGTTTCGGAGTAGAATAATTATTTTTATTCTTTGTCACTGTTGATTGTATGTAACATATTACAATCTGAATACTTTAATATGGATAAGTACAAATTAATCCCTCTAACATATATTATTTTGAGGAAATAATTTGAAAAAATTTATACTCCGATGTACTCAAGCAAGAGTAGGTATCATATACGTAGGAACTAAGTACGTATGAACTAAGTATACACATATTAACCAAAAATCCAAATGGATTGGTATCTGCATGCTAACAACATGTTCATGTCTACGCAAGGGGGGAAAACATTTGAAATTAACAATCTCTAATACAATAGTTAAAGATACACCTCAGGTAATCCAACCATCAGCTATACTAATTTCAACGAGAGCCTTTCTAGTATGAATTCAGTAGCAATACATAATCCCATTTTTAATAGACGCATGCAACCTACTTAAATTGTGGGTCAACTACTTGTTATGGTGGAGATAGTGGAATCCAAAGGGGGCAATAACTTTTGATCCTCAAGTGAAATTTGTGTGCTCGCATGGATTTCACAACCATAGTCTTTTTCTTATTTTAATTTTCACAGTACTGGTGTCGCTCAAAAATGAACGAATAAATAAAAGAATTAGTGGTAATATATGACTCGATAAAGGGTGTTAAACTTGGCAACATTCAATTTTTACTCATTTACACGTAACTTAGAGCTAGGTTAGTAAGAGACCAGTCTACAGTAATATGGTACCATAAGCATGAATCTTCATTTTCAATATGTTTCTCGGTTAGAGTTTTCGACAGGAATACAGCTTGTTTCGTATCCAATCCGAATATTTGATTTATTTATGAGAGGTCTAAAATGTTCATCAACTGAATTAAACACAGTCTGAGTACTGTAGTGGTATAAATATTTAATATAGAGGCTAGTTTGGACTCGAGCAAAAACATTACATTATTAGAGTTTTCTTCGAAAAGCTTGTTAAGCCTATGATTATATATATAGTTCCTTACACACTTTGACTTGCT
>BQKN01041717.1:0-14153 GCA_022839385.1 Asparagus kiusianus | reverse complement strand
GATTCGGATAATCCTAACTGTCGTAAGGTTTGATTATCGAATCGAAAGGTTCAAACGACCCTAACTGTCGTAAGGTTTGGTCATTCGATTTGAAATTGGACATCTCGTTCATTGAAGGAATCGAGAAGGGATTTTGGTTGTGGTCCTAACTGTAGTAAGGTTTGACCAAGTGGGGAGTGTGAGAATGATCATAACCGAAAGAAGGTTTGATCGCTCGATTTGTGGACCTCTCGTTCATTGACAGAATCGAGAGGGGAATTTGGCTTTGGCCCTAACTGTAGTAAGGTTTGACCAAGCTGGAATTGTGTGGTGGAGACTATGAGTAGTCAGAAACCACTGAAAGTTTTGTGAGGAAAGATTAATCCACTGAATGATTGAATCTCATCTCGGCAAAAGAGTGCTTGTGAGAGTTAAATTCTGACAAACAAGAATATTCTGAATTCGAACATTGATTTCTTGCTCATCAGCGACCGGGTTATCCCTAAGAGTACCCCGATGTGGTATTCTTCCGGGAACTTCCCGGTACCTCAATTCTTTTGAAGATACTAAGGATAGTATCTCTTCAGAAATTTGCCATTTATTGGCATCATGAGCCGGTCACCATCTTTGGTGACTAGGCGATAGGCGCCGTTCGAGTAAACTGTTTCTACTACGAACGGTCCTTCCCATTTGGGTTTAAATTTGCCTTTCTTCTTGGAGTTAAGGATCATAGGATGTTTCTCAGTTAAGACCAAGTCCCCTTCCTTAAAACTCCTTTGTCGAACCTTTTTGTCGAAGGCTCGAGAAATCCTGGCTTGGTAAAACTCAATGTGCTGTTGAGCTTCCAGGCGCTTTTCATCGAGCATCTCGAGTTCTTCGAGGCGCTTCTGATGCTGTTCTTCGGTCGTCATCTGGGTTGCGAGAGCGATCCGAAGAGATGGAATTTGAACTTCCAGAGGGAGAACGGCTTCACATCCATACACCAATGAGTATGGGGTGGCGCCGGTCGGTGTACGCACCGTGGTACGATAGGCCCATAGAGCTGCGCCGAGCTTATCATCCCAATCTCGCTTGTTATTCTTCACAAGCTTTGACAAGAGCTTTATGATAGTCTTGTTGAAGGCTTCAGCTAATCCGTTTGCTGTGGGATTATAAGCTGTTGACGAGATGTCTTGAATTTTGAACTTTTCGCAGAACCTTATGAAGGCGTTGCTGATAAATTGAGGACCATTGTCGTGTATGATTCGTCTTGGAACACCATGTCTGTAGATGATATGGTGCTTGATGAATGCAATGACGTTGCTCGTCTTAACTTCTCTGAGTGGAACCGCTTCGGCCTATTTGGAGAAGTAATCGGTGATTGCCAGAATGAACCGGTCACCTTTAACCGAAGGGGGATTTATAGGACCAACAATGTCCATTCCCCAGGTCTCGAACGGCCACGACGTAACCGAAGGATGTAGATGTTCCGGAGGCTGGTGCATGTAATTCGCGTGTACCTGACACGCGTGATACTTCCGGGCGTATACAATTGCCTCATGCATCATGGAGGGCCAAAAGTATCCCATTCTCCTGATGCGATCATAGAGCTTGGGACCAGGTTGGTGCGTGCCGCACTCTCCTTCATGTGCCTCTTTAAGCACTTCTTCAGCTTCTTTGGTTGATAGGCAACGCGCCAGCATGCCATCATACCCCCTGCGGTATAGCGTTCGATTCTCCGTATTATAGTAGAATCTCAGAGCTCTTCGTCTGATCGACTCTCTCTCCTTCACGTCTTCTGGCAAGATTCCGTGTAGGACGTAGTCGATGATGGGGAAGCGCCAATCCCGGGGCTCAAACTCAGCCTGAGTTGTGTGCGCCTCCTGAACCTCTTCTTCCCTGCCATTTTCATCGTGAAGCGGCACTAAGAGTTGGTGAGTTCCTACCGTAACAAATTGCTCTGTTCCGGGTGGCTGTGCCAGGGATACAGCTAAAGCTGCTAACGCATCTGCGTAGGTGTTCTGCAACCGCGGAACGTGCTCGATGAAGAATCCTTCAAACGACTCCGCTAGCTCCACCGCCATCTTGTGATAAGGAATTAAATCCTGACTTCGGACTTCGTATTCCCCTTGGACTTGTTTGACTATCAGTTGAGAATCACCGAAAGCTTCGAGATACTCCACTCCCAGTTCTTTGGCGAAGTTGAGTCCTATAATCAGTGCGTTGTACTCCGCCACATTATTCGAACATGGCTCGGTTAATGAGTAGGCTTGAGGCATCACATGTTTTCCTGGGGAAACTAGGACCACTCCAACTCCGGAGGAGACCTTCGAACATCCAGAAGCACTTGTGGCATTAGCTGCTCGTGAAGCGCCATCGAAGTACAAACGCCACACTTGTTGGTGTGAAGTTGCGTTGACTTCGTGGGTTTCATCAGGTAAATCGTCATATATCTCGGCGGCGTCCGTCGTTGGATTAGATGCCAGGAGATCGCAGATGGCCTGTCCTTTTACTGACTTCTGCTGTTTGAAGTGCAGATCGTATTGGGACAAGAGTAAAGCCCATTTCGCTAATCGCCAGCTCATGGAAGCCGGTTGAGTCATGAACACTCGGACCGGGTTAACTTTGGAGATGACGTAGATGGTTTGTCCAACCAAGTAATGCTGCATCTTCTGGATGGCGAACACTAAGGCGAGGCATTCTCTCTCAATCATGGGATATCGAGATTCTGCGCCTACCATGGTTCGGCTTAAGTAGTATACCACCTGCTCGTGACCGTTATCGTCATCTTGTGCAAGCAATGCACTTAATGAGTGGCTCGTCGCCTTGACATAAATCAAGAACGGTTTGCCCGATTTCGGTGCAACGAGTACGGGAGATTTCGAGAGATATTCTTTGATACTCTCGAACGCCCTTTGACAGGCCTCGTCCCATACGAATGACACGCCCTTCTTTGTGAGCCTGGAGAACGGTTGGCATTTCCCCGAAAGGTTTGAGATAAACCGACGGATATAAGCCAATCGCCCTTGCAGTCCTCTGAGCTCTTTGAGGTTCCTCGGAGGTTGCAATTCATTGATCGCCTTAACTTTATCCGGATCAATGTGAATACCTTTGGTGGTGACGACGAATCCCAGGAATTTGCCACTGGACATTCCAAGGAAAGACTTGGTAGGGTTCATCTTCAACTGATGGGCCCGCATCAAGTCGAACATGGTCTTCAAGTCTTTGATGTGATCATTTTTATCACGACTTTTCACGACCAAATCGTCCACGTAGCACTCGACCGTCTTTCGGAGATGTTCCTGAAAGATCTTCGACATGGCTCGCTGATATGTAGCTCCTGCATTCTTCAAGCCGAAGGGCATGACTGTGTAGCAGAATACGCCGAGAGGCGTTCTAAATGCAGTATGCTTCTCATCATCTGGATGCATCTTTATCTGGTTGTAACCAGAGAAACCATCCATAAAGGACATCCTCTCGAACCCACACGTGTTGTCGATGATAACATCCGTGATGGGGAGAGGAAAGTCATCTTTTGGGCAAGCAGCATTGAGGTCCCTGAAGTCAATGCATATCCGGATCTTCCCGTTCTTCTTTAGGACCGGAACAATATTGGCAAGCCATTCGGGATGTTGCTCCTCTCGGATAAATCCGAATCAACGAGCTTTTTGACTTCAGCTTCGATTGCTTCCATCATTTGCGGACAAAACCGTCTTTGTTGTTGTTTGACTGATTTGACGTCCGGCTTAATGTTGAGGCGATGCACTGCTACGTTTGGGTCGAGACCTGGCATGTCTTCATAATTCCAAGCGAACACGTCGATGTACTCTCGGATAAGAGAAATCAACTCTTCCTTCTCCTCAGGTAGGAGGCTGTCGCTAATGAATATCGGCTTTGGATTCTCCTCGGTTCCCATATTCACCTGAACGACTTGGTCTTCGGTAGGAGGTTCTCTCTGCTCGAACCGATCGCCATACTGCATGCTTAGGTGATGAACCCACGGGTCTTCCCATGTCGGCATCTCATCATCTTCTTCTATTGTCGTTGGATCAACCGTGACCATGTTCGACATTAGCTTTTTAAACACCTCACCAAGACTAGTGTCGGAATCCCAACCCGAAGAGTCGGAAGAATATCCCTTCCTAGTCTTGTTAGCAATTTGGTCAATGATTTGCCAGCCACACTCATCATCTGATGAGACATAGCCTAGACCTCTTTTGTGGCGATAATAATTATCGGGTTTTCCCTTCAGTACATAGGCCATCCGGGGTGGAACCCGTGGACCTCGACCAAAGAAAAGACCCTCTCCGATCTTGAAGTCATACCCATGCCTTTCCATCATGTTGCGTGCTTTCGCATCGTATCTGGATAGATGACGGGCCGGTTTATCATCGTCGTCTTCCTCTTCCATGAAGTGGTCGGGTATCGGAGATGCTCTTCCTCTGCCGTAGACGACCTCCTTTCCACCCCCAATCCCTGCGGGGATGATAAGCGTTGTTCCGCAAGGGTCGTGTACCTGCTTCTTCGTCAAACAAAATGATTGAAGAGGCATATACAAATCAGGGTTAGCATAGAGTTCATTAGTGATATCACCGAGACCCGTCGAGTACTCTAAATCATCGTTTATTGATAGTTCTTCGGCAAGTTGCCAATTACAACTATCTTCCGATGATTCATCATCGTCAAGATTGATTACAATGGGTACAATGTCGTTTAAAACAAAACCGCCATCATAATCAAACCCTGGTTCGGTATCAGCTTCATCTCCGCTGTCCGTTCCTTGGGCCGATGGTTCAGTATCGGATTCAGCGCCGTATAAAAGGGAATCGGTGAAATAATTCTCCAATCCTTTGAACGGTTGCTTATCCGCGACCACCGTCTTGACTTCATTATCTGTACCCACATATTTGAGGCACTGATGCAGAGTTAACGGGACTATAAGGTTACCGTGGATCCAAGGTCGACCCAACAGTAAATTATAGGAAGTTTCCGCGTCAATCACGTAGCATGTTACTTCCGACTTCAAATCCCCGATCTGGCATTTGATTCGGATCTTTCCCAAGGGTTTGGACCCGCTGGTGTTGAATCCGTAAATCGTCGTGCCAGTGGACGCTAATTTGCTAGTCGGGATTCCGAGATGATGCATCAATCGGAATGGCATGATGCTGACAGCGAAACCCGGATCGACTTGGATCCGGTTGACAACGCTGGAGCCAATATGCCCGGTGAAGTACAACGGCCTATCATGATTTGAATTCTTCGTCTGCATATCTTCCTTGGTGAAAGAGATGCAGGGGAAGTGATGTGCCGCCAGATTGCATTGTTGGGCTGATGATTCTGGTTCTTCGGAAGATGGTTTGATCCGGGTCAAGAATGCTTCCGAATCACTCAAGGCTTCTTGTAGCGCTTTCCGTGTATCCTTTGACAACCGCAGCAACTCATATAGAGTTATTCGGGCCGGGATGTTGGCCAATTGCGCCATAATGTCGAAGTGGGGCTGAGAGCTCGTATTCCCCGGTTTGTCCCGCCCAATCGGGTGATTGAATCGAGATTGCCTTGGGTTCTGAGCTTCTTGACGTAGAGGCTCTTTTCCCTTATCCTTCTGTGGGATTCTCTTCGTAGCTGTTGGTGTTGGGGGAATTGCTGCAATCCCTAGTTCTGCCAGCGTCTTGGAAGGTGGGGTTTTGGTACCCAACTGCTCGGTAGCATTCGGATACTTGAAATGTACCCGTTCCCGCTCCGGGTTACAAAAGCTTCTTGCTCGTCTTCAGAAAGCGGGAAGGTTGGAATTTTGTCGTCATCCACCCCCGGTATAGCAGAGGCCCCGTAACAGGATTTGCCCTTCCTCTTCGACTTCTTCTTGTTCTTTGTGGAAGAGGTCCCGGCCCATTGCTCATCTGCGATCAAATCCGGATGAACCCACAAGATCTCGCCATTCGGGGCTGTGTGTGGCACAAGCCCTTTCTGACGCTGTTGGTGCGGATCATCGTTCACCGTCTTCACTGCCGCTTTGATCACCGACTCATGTTGGAACCAACTCGAGGGAACAGATCCAAAGCTAATGGATACGGTGTTTGCGCCCACCTTTTTCTCCTTGGGCTGCTTCATAGTAATAACCCCAACATCGATTAGGGCCTGAATCTTATCTTTGAGGGCGTAGCATACCTTAGTAGGATGGTGCACCGCTCGGTGGAATGCGCAGTATTTCGGGTCGTTGACCCTCTTGGCATCTTCTTGATCCTGAATCGGCGGAAGCTTGATTTTATTGTTCTCGACCAAATACTTGAAGATACCGGGGATTTCATCCTCTTTGAATGAGTAGACTTTTGGGAACCTTGGGTCCCCAACCTTTTGCTTCTGGGGCTGTTGTTGCCACCTGGGTTGTTGAGGCGCCCTCTGTTGTTGCTGTTGCGGCTGCTGCGGCTGCTGCGGCTGTTGCGGTTGTGCTTGTACTTCAAAGACTTGATTTGCGACCACCGCATTCGCATGCGCCTTCCCTTTACCCTTGGGGGTAAAATTTGGTTGCGGGGCATTGTTGGGTATTTGCCCTCTCTCCGCTTTCTTCCTCTTGAGGAATCGTTCAGCTCGCTCTCCCCGCATCTTCAAATCCTTCCAGGTTTTGGATGGCGCCATTCCCATGGCTTCGAGGATGTCGAGCGTCAAGTTGTTGTGGCAAGTCTCGAGGATGAAATCCTCGCTGACCGGATCCCTGCAATTCATGGCTTTGTTCCGGAATCTTTTCACGAAGTTTTCAACCGTCTCGCCGTTCTTTTGTTTTTCATCGAATAGCGTGCTGATTGAAATCTCGGTGTCATCATCAAAGAAGTTGGTTAGAAACATGTCCTCCATGTCATCCCAGCCATTGATGCTTCCAGGCTTGAGACGGCGATACCAATCGAAGGCAGCTCCGCGAAGAGTGCCGACGAATGACCGCACCATGAGGGGCTCATTTCCGGAAATGATTCCTAAATGAGACTTGAAATAGATTAAGTGTTGGGTAGGGGAACCCTTCCCATCAAACGGCGTAAAGTTAATTAGATTAAACTTTGCCGGATATGGGATCGATTCCCACTCCCTTGGATATGGGCAGGGTATACCGGATCTTTTTACCTCTTGAGCGTTCATCAATGCATTGATTTTGCTCTCCAGGTCTTTCATCTTCCTGTCCTCACTCGTCTCGGTCTTCGAGTGGTTTCTGGGAGAGGCGGCGTGGTCCTCTTGGGCATTATCTTCTGCGGGACCACCCCCGTTGCTGGTGTTGACAGGAGGGACGTTGACATTATCCCCTTCCCGTTCATGCTCCTCTGGATTGCGTTGACTCGGTTCTCCTTGGTGAACCGTCATTGCCGCGATCTGTTGGTCGTGCATCTCCCTCATCCGCTGCATGGCCATCTCCATTTCAAATTTGAAGCTCTCCTTCTGCTTGGCCAGGGCTTCTTCAAGTATCTTCGACACTTGTTCGGCGCTGATCATGAGCGATTCATAAGGTCGGCCTGCACTTGAAGTTGTGTCATCGGATGCGACGGCGGAGCAGGTATCAGAATCAGCATCTGATTCTTCTTCTTCTAGGGAGAGTCCCTTTTGTACTCTTGGGTAATTCTTTCGTTTGATGGTTCCCGACCGCAACCATGTCATGCATCGGGAAGCCTCGGCAAGCTGATCCAAGTTGAGACGTGGTGTTGATCCCCCTCTGCCGGTCATGTTGACTGACACTTTCGAGTATTCATCCTCTCGGCGGAGCGATTTCTTCTTGTGGAAACGCTTCGGCTTGGAGAGTCTCTCGAACACCGAGATTCTTGTTGGGGTCTGAGCACAGCAACACTCGGACAGCACTGCCTTGATAATGTTGGCACACGGGCAGTGGGACTCCATATCCTACATGTATCTCTTTCGAGATTTTCCCACACCCCCGGCCCTGTAGTACAGCTCATCAGCTTGATAGCTGGAGCAACCTACAGAGTGTTGGTAGGTGTCCCTTGGTATAACACGCTCATCCTCAGACGAGTGTGTTTCCCTTTGGGAATGCAAAACTTGGTTAGATTTTTCAAGAGTGGCCCGTTCAATTTTACGCTTTTGGGAGCGTAGAAATCGAACGGGCTCTTTTAGTTCGACTCGCAACTCAGTGCGGTCGGTGATAGGGGCTTTCCCTTTTTTATCTTTCTTGGGGGGATTGATTCGACCCCCGGTCTGGTTTTTAACTTGGGGACCTTTCAATGGTCCCAGCCGTTCTTTGACGGGTATTCTTCCTCGGTTCTCCGGTAAGGGACCGAGGCGACTCGTCAAAGGAACCTGGGATCTTGAATGATCCCCTTTTTTACCTGGCCCTGTTGAGGGTGCCGGTATAGGAGGAGTATGCTCTGATTTGGTTGAACTCTGGGCGATAATCTTGCCCTTCTTTGCTGGAAGTGTTGGTGTCGATTTAGGAACCCACACCGATCTACCTTTGGACGGTGTTTTGACCACTGTTTCTTGCTGCATCTCCTCTGCCTTCTTCAGGAGGAGCCGGGCATGTGCGAGTAGAGCGCGGCGCTTCTTGATTCGCTCCTCGAGCGTGGAGCGGTTCCTCTTGACGCGGATCCACTCACTTGCTTCTGTTTTGGAGGGGAGGTTGATTGCTTGCCGTTGCTTTTGTCGCTGCCTCGACTTCAGATCCTCTGCATAGCGCACTCCATCTTTCGACTCCTTAGCCCTGGCGAGCTGTTGAGCGAGGCGTTGGCGGCGTCTTTGGATCGCCCTTTTTGATGGAGTTGGAGCAGCATCACCCATTGCCTTTGGTGCTGTTGGATCTACGTTCTTGACCACACTGATCGACGCAAGGCCGTTGTGTGGTGCAAGTGTAGCAGCAGCGACGGCGGGGTCTTGAATTGAGGAGTTGGAGATCCCGCAAGCCCTTTTTGGAGATGGGTTCTTCCTGCGCCGGTGCGGAGAGGCAGATCTGGAGGAGGAGGAGGAGAGGTACTCTTCATACTTCTGCTGGTCGAACTCGTACTCGACCTCTTCATTCACCCGAATCTTGAAGGTCGGTTGCGTCACTCCGATCTCGGCAGCGTGATCGGTGGCTCCCACTGTGGTCGCCAGCTTGTTTCCGGTAAAAGTTGCTGTTTTCATTGATGTTCTCTTTTTCGAGATCTGTTACAACTTTGAGCGTTACAACAGGATAAAATGAAAACAAAAGGGTTACAACTTTAACGAAAATAAACACGAGATCCCGGTTTGGTACGGTCTCGCTTGCGTGGGTTGTTGGCCTGTGACGGGGACGTCGATATCCGTGGACCGCCGACTCTTCAAGATCCTTTCCGGTAAAATCCGGCAGAGTTTCGTCTATCCGCAGAGGGATATAGAAACAGAACTTCGTCGATCCGCGTGAGATCTATAAGTTTAAAGCGTATATCTCGGCTAACGCGAGATAATAGCTCTTCTCAGTGTCGCCTGCGAAGGGCAACACTAAGGAACAGAAGGAGGTGAATGAAGGGGGCTGATGAAGAACGCCTTACTCCTTGCTCCGGCAGGGCTTCGCCGCTATCTTGCAGACTCTGACTCCTCACTCCGGCAGGGCTTCGCCGCTCTCTTGCAGAACAATCCTTGGCTAAGATAATTCAGCCTTGAATTGAGAGCAAAATCAAGAGCCCCTCACAAAGGAGGCCAAGGAGGCTATTTATAGCCACAAGGAGAGGGGGGAACTGATGTGAGACACCCCTTGGGTGTCTCGGGCCTGCCGAGGCCCATTCGGGTGTCCCAACGCAGTCCGAGGCTGTGCCGTTGTTCTGCCGTTGTCCTGCCGTTGACTCGCCGTTGACTTTTCGTCCGAACTCGGATTTGAGTGATTTTGGATACGTTGGAATCGTGACAGCGAGCTCTGTAGGCCCCGATGGTTGGATTATCCATGGGGTGATCGGGGCACAGCGGGCGTTGGTCCAATTGCGGTGATCGCGGGGTTTTCGGTCAACCCGTATCCTCGTGATTCTGACATTCTGTCGGCTCACGTAATCCGTCGGTTTGCTTCAGTCGCTCACCGGCGTCATTTGAGCTCTTGTGAACTGGGTAGTGATGTTCGATCGTCGATCGTTAACACCGAGCTGTGAGTGGGGACCTATCGGTAATTTTCGATGCCTACAGATACCCCCTCCAAAGTGTTTCGGACTCGTTTCTTTTATAGAAGAGACCGGAATACTTTGGATATGATTGGTCCAGCCTTCAGTCGGCCTAAGGGACCTGTGGTTCGCTTCAACTCTCGGCTCCTTCGATCTTCGGTTTATCCGGTGCTTTGTCGAATAACTGAAGTTGTTCCGGCGCTGCGTTTATCGCCTGGCCATCGTCGGAGTTTCGAGTCTACAGCTGATGAGTTGAGTTTGGCTCGTGTCATTGAGTTGACTTTTGAACTTTCTATCCCCGTCACATCGTGTTGACTTGAGGGTTTCGGTTGACTTTTTGACGCAACGCGCTGTCCGGCGTTGACCTAAGGTTACGCGTTGACCGGCGTCCACCTTAGGGTTTTGGAACCGCTTGGGTTGACCTTCGTCGTCACGTGTTGACTTTCGTCGCCACGTGTTGACTTTTGTCGCAACGCGCTGTCCGGCGTTGACCTAGGGCTACGCGTTGACCGGCGTCTGCCTTAGGGTTTCGGAACCGCTTGGGTTGACTTTTGTCGTCACGTGTTGACTTTCGTCGCCACGTGTTGACTTTTATCGCAACGCGCTGTCCGGCGTTGACCTAGGGTTACGCGTTGACCGGCGTACGCCCTAGGGTTTCAAACCGTCGAAAGTTGATGTGTGCAGTTCATCCATATTTTCAACTGTCGGCGATGAGAATGAACATCGAGGGATCAAAGAATCGTTCGGGGGCTTAAAATGCTGTCCGGGGGACGAAACACCGCGTAGGGGCCAAAAACCCGGGCAAAGACACCCCGGGTGCCTCGGCAAGGCCGAGGCACCCCTGAGGTATCTCGGCAAAGCCGAGACACCCTTGGGGTGTCTCGGTTTTGCCGAGACACCTCTAGGGGTGTCTCACCCTTAGATGGTCCCCTCCTCTCTTCTTTTGTCTCTTGTACACCTATGCATGGTCCCCCCCTTTTATTTCCCTTTAATTTGAAATTCAAGAGAGAGAGAGAGAGCCCCCCAAAACCGAAATTCTCCCCCTCATTTTTTTGGTTTTGTATCTTCTTCTTCCCCTTGAGCTTTCTTCCATTGTTTGTCTTCAAGAACCCATTACCTCCTCAAGAGGAGCTCGGACTTTGGGTGAGCTTCATTGGCCGAAAGATTCTTCTTAAGCTAGGGCTCTTTTCATCTTCAAGCTCGAGCTCTTCATTTGGGTAAGTTTTCTTTCAACACTCCCCTCCTTTTTTTTGAAAAGATTATAGCTTTATGCTTGTAATGGGGGTAGATCATGGGTTCATATGTAAAGACCACAACTTTTTGTCAAAAGATTGGGTCTTCGATGATGGGTGGCATATGCACAAGCATTTGGGGGGTTTTATGCAAAGTTTGCACTATGGCCGAAATCTTTAGGGGTTTATTTGTAAAATTCGTGGGGTCCTTTATGCCAAAGTGGGACTGAAATTTTAGGATTTAGATTAATGCTCATTTGATAAAGGATTGTGGGGGTGCTTTATGCAAAAGGGTTAAGGAATGGTTTGAGGGGGTTATGTGCAAAATAGCCCATATAATTTTTGGGGGTCTAATTTGCAAAAAGGCCACGAATTTGGGGCTGAAATCCAAATTGTTCAAACCCCAAGTTTCTGATCAAATTTTTGGTAAAGGGATGTGGGGGTTAAACCAAAAGTTCGAGGAGGGGCTTTTATGTAAAATTGACCAAATTCTGCAAAAGGACTTATTTGTAAAATTTGATCAGAATTATAGGGTACCGGGATGTTAGATGATCAAGTATAATGACCACGACCCGAGTCACACGTGTCCTTGACCTGAATTTGGCCTTGAGCACGGGGGTATTTTGGGTATTTCACCAAAATTTATCGCGAAACGACGATTATCGTTTTGCGTGCACGAAATTCGTAGGTTTAATTAGACTTTAACTGTAAAGTCCTATTTGTTTATAGGATTTCAAGTCCAAGTGCTTAATTTCCCCTTTTTCGATATCTCGTGTATATATATTGTACCTGATGTACTGCTCTTTACTGTAGATTTGCGATGTCTCCCCGTCAATCTCGACCTTCCGGGAGTCACTCTCGCTCGCCGCATAGCGAGGAGGAGGCTCCTACGACATTGTCCCCAGCGACTTCATTCTTCGGGGGTGAGAATCTTACATCTTTTGTATCCCGGATTGACCTTTCGCGGGTCATGATGGAAGAACCGATACCCCTCCCGCGGGGGTTAAGGTTTCAGACTTGTTTTGCTTAGCCAATTCAAGTCTTTGGGTATATTGGGGCGATCTCGTGTTGCCTTACACCTTATAGGTCGGTATACATTATCACGTGATTCACGTGACGGCGTATACCGTCCTCCCGGTGTAGGGCACTCGAAATCGTCTTCACCAATTATCCCGTGAACAACCTCATTTTGCTTTTATGAGATAAGTGTTTTGACCCTTTTGCTCCATTACAGTCGATTTTCCTGGTGGTAGCTTCCCTGCTCATGCGAACACCGGTTGTAGCCGCGAAATCATCCTAATATCCGATGATGAAGGGGAAAAGGATCCTGCTGCTGCAATTGTGTCTGACCAAGAATCCGTCTTTTCGGTCTCTGAATCAGCACGGGGTATCCTCCAAAAGGTAGAGCGGGTTGTCCAACAGACGGTCGATGCCATCAGTTCTGGACGGGGGAGACCCTGTGATTTGCCCCTTTTCATAGAAGACAGTCTTGAGGACATCCGGCGTGTGGGTGGCCCCCGTCTAGCAGGGCAATGTGAGGCGATGTTGATTTGCGTAGAGGGACTCATATCTCATTTGGAAGAGTTGGTAAACCTCGACTCTTATGATGAGGACACCCCGCTCGTGGTTGAGGCTCAGGTTCAGAGGACGCGTGAGCGCAAGATCCGAACGCGACGCATATCAGAGCAGGAAGTAATTGTTGCGAACTTGTATGAACGACAGCTTCGTCTGCAGAGTAAGATGGATGCTTACAACGCCATGGCTGATAGTATGGGCACCAGGACTGTCCAAGGGGAGAGGACTCTGAGAGATTTTGAGCTTGAGAGCACCAGAGTTCAGAATGCTTATCAAAGAGAGTTGGAGGTTCTTCGCACATTGCGCCGAGAAGGCGTAACAGCCGACACTGCCGCCGCTCTTGCTTACGACAAGCTTCAGAAGGAGGAAGGGGAGAGGGTTCGAGCGGAACACACCAAGAAGATTGCCGCTGCTAAGGCTAAGCTTGCCTCCTTCGGTTTGCTAGATCTGATTTGAGACGTTTTCTTGTATCTTCATTTGGCTTGATCTATCACTAGGACCCTGTATTTGCTTTTCTTTGGATGTTTTGGTACACCCTCAGCCCTTAATGTTATGACTTTGAATTCGTAAACTCTGTCATTCATCATTTTCTTTTTATGGAAAAAGGGCACTTTGCACCGCGTATTAGGCGATGACTTATCCCTACTTAGGATTCGGGATAAAATTCCCCGTGTGTGTGAAGCCCGGATTATGGTGTTATTAATAACAACCTGCCACAATGTGGAATATGTGGGCTTTTGTCCCTTTTTGCGGTTAAGGACTAACCGGCAATACGTGTTAGGCACTGACTTTGGGATTTTTTGGCAAACCCCCCAGCCTTCAACGGGTTTGACTTGCCTTTACCGATTACCGTTTGAATCGGGCTAGCATGCGAATTATCTAGATCCGTTCCGCATGTAACGTTGTGCTAAGACAACTGCTTCTCTTAGACTTAATGCTATGATATTGAATACATAGGCTTCGTCTTTCTCACGGGAAAGACTACCCGGCAACGCCGATTAAGCATTGACTTCATCCCTGTCTTTTCTGAAAGCAAAGATAGGGGAAAAGATCGCTATGATTTTGAATTCATAGACTTCGTCTTTCTCACGGGAAAGACTACCCGGCAACACGTGTTAGGTGTCGACTTCATCCCTGTCTTTTCTGAAAGCAAAGATAGAGGAAAAGGTGCTATGATTTTGAATACATAGACTTCGTCTTTCTCACGGGAAAGACTACCCGGCAATGCCGGTTAAGCATTGACTTCATCCCTGTCTTTTCTGAAAGCAAAGACAGAGGAAAAGGTGCTATGATTTTG
>BQKN01041713.1:0-14314 GCA_022839385.1 Asparagus kiusianus | reverse complement strand
TTAGGAGTTAAGTGTGAGTATTCGCATTCTAGATGGTTAAGTATAGATAATACTATGTTTCTTATCTTGGGATTAATGGTACGAGATGTATACGGAGGGTTTCCTTGCTTGGATTATCCCCTCTTGGTGCTTTTCTCATATTATTAATCCTATGATACGATTGCGGAATTTCGGGGACGAAATTCATTTAAGGGGGGAAGAATGTAAAACCCCATAAATTTTGAATATTATGTGTAAAATAATAATAAATATGTTATATGGTGATTAATAACATATTTTGATGTTTGAGTATGCTAGAGATTTATTTGAGATCAATCCAATGTATATATATGAATATAGGAGTGAAATCATGCACGACATGCACGAGCTTGAATTTGGAAAAACAATTTGTTAAGAATGTTTATATTTTATATATAGATACAGTTTGAATCTGGGAAAAATTAAATGACAAGCATTATTAGTCTCTTCAACAGCTTTCCAACACATCTTAAATCACCTCTTTTTGAGTTCGGATGTGAAAGTTACAATCAAAATAACAAAGACATGCACACACAGATTTTTTTCCTGATAAGTCGGCTTATAAGTTGACTTACACAAGGACGACTGATAAGTCAACTTACGGACTGTTTCTAGTTTTCTTTCGGGTTTTTGGGTTGTATCCATTGTGACTCCCCTAGGTTCACACAAGGCTGCAGTCCGAGGTAAAACTAGGAATGTCAAACCTGCCATGCACCACACCGTACAATAACATGTTTCACCATCACAATCACTATCTCTCTAGTGGAGTCAACAACAGATGTAGGTACAAGGCAAGTAAAAGGTTTTACAACAGAAACTTGGTGAAATGATAGAACATCAATTTAACACATCTCATCAACCCAATAAACTGGAATACATAGACAAGTCTGAAGTGAAAAGAAAAGAAATGACAATCTGGAGATCTCACATGTCTCAAAATACATAACGTCTGATACAGGAAAATAAGGCACACAGCCTTTACAACTCTAGAGCATAAACCTCTCTAGTCTAAAATATCTCAAGTGGAGAATGAAAATAAAAATACATCTAATAAGAGGATCAATAGACACTAGCAAGGGTCATCCTCAACCTGCGACTCTCCGGGCTCCTGGCTCGTTACCTGAAAGGGGGAGGGACAACGAGCGTCAAAGCGCTAGCGAGCAACATCACAACCAACCCCAAGGGATAGGGCTCGTTGTATATGAAAATACAGTTAATACAAAGTAATATAAATCATTTATACAAACATTAACGGGTCTTAGTACTTAGGGAAATACAACACGAGCATAGGTACGTCGAGCGAAATAATCCAAACAAGGAAACCCTCATGTATATACCTTGTATCTCAAATTGTGGATCCCTAAATACAAAACCCGAAGTTGGTTACAAGAAAAATAAGGAAAAGGAAAACATACCCATCTCTACTAATAACATGGAAGTGAAACAAGGCTACAATAGGTGGCATGATCAACCTAGGTAGCTATCATGTCCCGGCCAAATACAATGTGTCGTATATCCAACTTTATTGAATAACGTGCTCAAGGTTTAACAAAAGTCTAATACATGATTGGAATGGATTATAGTCCAACACGAGGACTTCTATGGATTATAGTCCAACACGAGGACTTTAATGGATTATAGTCCAACACGAGGACTGTGTACAAAAAAAGTATACATGTCTATATTCCCGTACATACTCTGCTGTACAGACTTAATCTCGTGTCCAAAGTGTCATCTCACATGAACAGGTGAAATCATAAACATCGTATGCATAAATACTTATATACACCCAACATGTGATTTAAACTGAAGCACGAACGAAATAGAAAGAAAATACTACGATGAGTCGACTCGTGCTCAATATGAGTCGACTCAGCAGAATACATTTGATATCAGAAAAGGACTTTGTGAGTCGACTCATGATAGTCATGGGTCGACTCATGGCTTATGGGTCGATTCGTATACTGACGAGTTGACCCAGCAGAAACAACAGGTAACACAACTAGACTTCGTGAGTCGACTCATGACAGTCATGGGTCGACTCAACCTGATGAGTCGACTCGTGATGAGTCGTGAGTCGACTTACGGGCTGAAATCTACATATATCACAAGTTGAATTCACCAACTCGATTCATCCCTCTATTTCGCTGATCTACATCTTTATAGTTATCAATTCTAGACTATGATACAGAGATAAATTCACATATAGCATGAGGAACATTTACTTATGTATTAAATCTAACAATTTACCCCTAAACATGAAAAAGGGCATTTGATCAAAAAAGAAAACTCATATTTTTAATTCTTAAAAATATATTTCCAGATCTGGGTTTTCTTCAAAAATTCGTGGGTGGGGATTTAAAATCTGAAACACATGATTTCTAGCATTTACCCTAACAAGAACATTGTTTTATACTTGAAAATAAGTCTTGGGCTCAATAAAACTCATGGAAAACAATTGTAATCTATTAAAAACGTGGGAGAGGGGTTTGGCGAGATCTTACTCGCCTTAGAAGTGGTGAAGAACAGATCCCTTCGCTAAAATCCTTACAAAGCCGCTGAAAAAGCCTTCGAAACGCCCCCAAGATCTCCAAGAACACCTAGAGTTTTAGAGACGAGAGAGGGGGACTAGGGTTTCTGGGGAAACTGATGGAAATGAGGTGATTTTGGGTAGGGGAGTATATATACAAGTGGATAAAATCTGACCTGAAACCCAACAGACCCGAACTGAGAGAACTGGAAAATCCTCAATGAGTCGACTCATCATAGTCATGGGTCGACTCATGACTTCCTGGGTCGACTCATAACATAATGAGTCGACTCTGCAGAAACAAAAGGCAACAGGACTCGATTTCGTGAGTCGACTCGTGAAAACCATGGGTCGACTCATGGACTAAAAACTGCATATCATGACTCTGCTGCATAAAAAATAAAATTTTGCACACTTAACCTCATTACTAACGCACATAAACATGCTCAAAATCTACGGGGTCTTACATTCTTCCCCCCTTAAAGGAATTTTGTCCTCGAAATTCAGAAATCATATCTAACTCATAAAGATACAAGAAAAACATGACAAGGGTCAAATCTAACCCGCACACATACACATTTTATAATACTGAATTCTAGTTAGCACACAGCGATATTCATATTTAACGATCTAAAATGATGATATTGTTACCTAACCCCTAATCTAGCGGAACTAGTATGTCAGGCGAAAAATCCAAACAAGGAACCCCCCATGTATATACCACGTGTTCCGAAAGATTAAGAATTAAGTAAAAGTACCCTCATTCTAGTGTTAAATACAAGTATCAACATAGATATAATTATTCAAGTAAGAAGTCATATCAGTTTTACCTGCTCGAACAAGTGTGGGTAGTCGCGTCGCATGTCCTCCTCACGCTCCCAAGAAGCTTCCTCAACTCCACTTCGGTTCCATTGAACTTTGACCAATGGAATCACCTTGTTCCTGAGTCTCTTGTCTTCTCTAGAAAGTATAGCTACTGGAATCTCAATAGTCGACAAATCATCCCTAAGCTCGATCTCCGGTGCATTCAACACTCGTTGCCGCTCCTCATCGTGCAAGTGTTTCTTGAGCATAGAAATATAGAATACATTGTGTATACTAGACATAGAAGCTGGAAGATCTAGTCTGTATGATACAGCTCCAATGCACTCCAAAATCCAGAAAGGTCCAATATATCTCAGTGCAAGCTTCCCTCGCCTCCCGAATCGCTGTACGCCTTTCATAGGCGATACCTTAAGCATAACCAAATCTCCAATCTGAAACTCTAGGGGTCTCCGCCTCTTATCTGCATAGCTCTTCTGTCGACTCTGAGCGGCTAGAATCCGCTCCCTGATCAAGGCTGCCTTCTCAGTAGTCTGCCTCACTAGCTCTGGCCCAAGCATCAAGCTGTCCTCTGGCTCGGCCTAACATATCGGTGATCTACAAGGTCTCCCATACAATGCTTCATACGGGGCCATACCGATCGTCGCTTGATAACTGTTGTTATAAGCGAACTCTACTAGTGGAATATGATCCTCCCAACTGCCTTGGAAGTCAATGACACATGCCCACAACATGTCCTCCAACACCTGATTCACCCTCTCTGTCTGACCATCCGTCTGTGGGTGGAATACACTGCTATAAGATAGCTTGCTGCCAAATGAGTCCTGGAAACTCTTCCAAAAATGTGAAGTGAAAACCGATCCCCGATCTGACACGATCGTATCTGGAACTCCGTGAAGTCGAACTATCTCCCGAATAAAGATCCTCGCATAAGTCTCGGCTGTATAAGTGGTCCTCACCGGAATAAAATGTGCTGACTTCGTCAACCGGTCCACTATCACCCAAACAGAATCATTCCCCTTATTTGACTTCGGCAATCCCACTATAAAGTCCATGGAAATATCCGCCCACTGCCACTCCAGAATAGGCAAAGGCTAAAGTGTCCCTGCCGGTCTCTGATGCTCTGCCTTCACCTGCTGACAGGTGAAACATCTAGCCACATAGTCTGCAACCTCTCTACGCATACCGTTCCACCAGAAACGTCTCTTTAGGTCCTTGTACATCTTTGTGGTCCCTGGATGTACTGTGTACCAAGTACGGTGTGCCTCATCAAATAATTCCCTCTTCAGCTCTGCACTAGTTGGCATAACCAACCTACCCTTCATCCGTAGACCTCCATCTGCTCCAATGGTCCAATCAGCCTTAGGCTCCTTGGAAATCTCCTCCTTTCAGATTTGAATCCAAGAGTCTCCCAACTGAGCTCTGACAACTCTGTCACTCCAAGATGGCTACACTGATACAGCTCCCAAGAATGCGCTGGTTCCTCCAATCTCGGGTCTAAAATCAAACTGACTAAGAGTGATAAGGTCTCTGTACAATGAACACCTCAAAGCCGCAACCCGATGTCGACGCTTCCTGCTTAAAGCATCTGCTACGACGTTCGCCTTCCCTAGATGATATTGAATCGCGAACTCGTAGTCCTTGATAAACTCAATCCACCTCCTCTGCCTCTGATTGAGTTCCTTCTGAGAAAAGAGATACTTCAGACTCTGATGGTCTTTGAATAACTCAAACTGCACTCCATATAAGTAGTGCCTCCATGACTTCAGTGCAAACACCACCGCTGCTAACTCCAAGTCATGAGTGGGATAGTTCTGCTCATGCACCCTCAACTGTCGAGAGATATAGGCTACTACCCTCTGAGTCTGCATTAATACGCCTCCCAAGCCTACCAACGATGCATCTGTATAGACAACAAATGTCCTATCACTGGTCGGGATAGTCAGAACTGGCGCCGTAGTCAACTTAGTCTTCAAAATATTAAATGCCTTCTGGCACTCCATGCTCCATATAAACTATACACCCTTCTTCGTAAGGCATGTAATCAGCGTCGTAATCTTCGAGAAGTCCTGAATGAACTTCCTGTAGTATCCAGCTAAACCCAAAAAGCTGTGAATCTCTGACACTGTCTTCGGGGGTTCCCAATCAAGAACTGCTGTGACCTTAGCCTGGTCCACCGCTATGTCCTCTCTACTGATGACGTGGCTAAGAAATCTGACTTCTGAAAGCCAAAATTCACACTTGCTGAACTTGGCATATAACTGGTGCTCCTGAAGAGTCCTCAACGCTATCCGTAGATGCTCCTCATGCTCCGTCTCCGATCTTGAGTAAATGAGTATATCATCGATGAAGACGATCACAAACTGATCTAAGAAGGGACGGAAAACCCGGTTCATCAAATCCATGAATATCGCGGGTGCATTGGTCAACCCAAATGGCATGACCAAGAACTCGAAGGACCCATATCGAGTAAGAAAGGCAGTCTTGGGAACATCCATCTCCCGAACCCGCAACTGATGATAGCCAGAATGAAGATCAATCTTTGAGAAATACTGCTCTCCCTGCAACTGGTCAAACAAGTCATCAATCCTAGGTAGTGGGTACCTATTCCGGATAGTGACCTTGTTCAACTCTCTATAATCTATACATAATCTCATGCTGCCGTCCTTCTTCTTCACGAAGAGGACTGGCGCGCCCCACGGAGAATGACTCCGACGAATAAAACCCTAAGCTAACAACTCGTCCAACTGGGTTTGAAGCTCCCTCATCTCAGCTGGTGCCATGCGATAGGGTGCGCAAGATATCGGGGCCATGCCTGGCTGCAATTCAATACAGAACTCTACCTCTCTCACAGGAGGTAACCCAGGTATGTTCTGAAAGACATCCTGAAAATCTGAGACAACTCTAGTCTCCAATAACTTGGCTCCCTGATCCCGTCGCAGCACCTCCTCGATGTATGCCAGAAACGACTCCACAAATCGGTTGCCCTGAGAGGTGGCTACAATCATCTCGGACCCATCGGACGCTCGCAACTTGACTGTCTTCGCGAAATAGTCAATACTAATATGGTATGATGACAACCAATCCATACCAAGAATAACATCAAACTCGGACATATGCAACACTATCAGATCGACTATGAACTCCGACTCGTCTAGACTGATGGTACACATCCTACACACGCTCTCCAGAAGTGATACCTCACCTAAAGGGGTGGAAACTGACAAAGGGGTGTCTAGAGGCTGAGCTACGAGCTGGAGTCTAGCCATAAATGCATGCGAGATGAAAGAATGCGAAGCTCCCGAATCGAAAAGGATACGGGCGGGAAAGGAATTCACAAGGAACGTACCCTCCACAACTGCTCCGCTGGCACCGTGATCACGGGGGACCACTGCATAAACTCTGCCTGTAGCTGAAGACTGCTCTACTGCTAATGCTGGAGAGTATGGAACAATCAACCCCTGGGGAGCCTCCTGGACTGCTCGAACCTGCCCCTCTGCCCTCTGCGTCGCTGGCGGTGCCTCAAGCCTGTTCGGCTGACCCTGACCTCTGCCCTGCTATTGCTGCTGCTGTTGGTTCGGGCCCTTGCCCTGCTGAGCTCCTGCTGGTGCACTACGACACTCTGATGCCTTGTGTCCGTCCTTGTGGTAGTTGAAACAAGAACCCTAGAACTTGCACTGCTGATGCGCTCTCTGATCCTGCTGGGGTCCCTTCTTATGAGGGCCCTGATGCTGCTGCTGATGTCCAAAAAAAGCTCTCTTGTTCTTACCCTTGTCGCTGCCCTGTCATGTCTTGGCCTTCCCTTCCTTGTCCTTCTGGAACATAGTGGTCTCGATCTCCTGAGAAGTGGCAGACTCAGCTACCTCCCTGACTGAATAAAATCTCCTCGACACAAGGTACCGTCGGAGATTAGGGCGAAGCCCAGCTAAGAACATCTGAGCCTGACGCTCTCCTGTCTGCCACATGCTTGTGAAATGCAGCAACTCCATAAACCGGCTCTCATAATCCGCCACTGTCATGTCCCCCTGAGTCATCCGGGACAGCTCAAGCTCCTTCCCAGTCCGTGCTGCAGAAGAAATATACTGACCATCGAAGAAGTAGATAAAGTCCTCCCATGTGAGGGTCATCCTCTGCTCTGGAGTAAACTGTAGCCGGTACCATCTCCCGGCATCTCCCTTCAGGCTGTAAGATGCCAATCTCTGTTTCTGTATCGGGTCCACACTGAGTATCTGGTGACCCTTGAAACTCTGGTGCCCTCATTTTCTGATACCTCTCTACCATACGGAGCCAGGCTTCCTGCTCCGTGGCTCTATCTGGTATTGCTAGAGGGATAGCCGCAGGTGCTACCTCTGGGTCTCTCTCTCTGATCGGGACGGCTAGTATCCCCTGCTGCTGAGCTACCGGTGGTGGTGGTGTCCGTGGCGCTATGTGAGTAGTTACCAACTCCTCCATGGCTATCATCCTAGCAATAAGGGGAGCCATGATATCCACTAGATACTGAGGAGCCTGCTACGGCTCTGGTGGTGCCTGCTCCTGCTCGGGTGGAGCCGGCTGCGGCTCAGGTGGTGCCTGCTGGGGCTCTGCCTTAGCGGCCCTTCTAGTGCGGGGTCTCCCATGTCCTGCCATCTCTCTGATCATAAGAAAAATAAGGTTCATGAGTCAAAGTAGACGTATATACATAGTTCATCACAATATGATTTTCACGTCATATAATATTCAAACATATACTTTAAGCAAAAATAGTTGTCATAAAAAATATATTCTCAAAATTTTGGAGATATACGCATATATCGTCCTCACTCATACTAGGAAATCCTTAGCGGACTCTACACATGAATCCTAGGAAACTCTAACCTAGCTCCACGACCCAACATAGGATGATCCTAGGGATTCTAGAACTAGAATTCTGATACCAACTGTGACGCCCCTAGGTTCACACAAGGCTGCAGTCCGAGGTGAAACCAGGAATGTCAAACCTGCCATGCACCACACCGTACAATAACATGTTTTACCATCACAATCACTATCTCTCTAGTGGAGTCAACAACAGATGTAGGTACAAGGCAAGTAAAAGGTTTTACAATAGAAACTTGGTGAAATGATAGAACATTAATTTAACACATCTCATCAACCCAATAAACTGGAATACATAGACAAGTCTGAAGTGAAAAGAAAAGAAATGACAATCTGGAGATCTCACATGTCTCAAAATACATAACGTCTGATACAGGAAAATAAGGCACACAACATTTATAACTCTAGAGCATAAACCTCTCTAGTCTAAAATATCTCAAGTGGAGAATGAAAATAAAAATACATCTAATAAGAGGATCAATAGACACTAGCAAGGGTCGTCCTCAATCTGCGACTCTCCGGGCTCCTCGCTCGTTACCTGAAAGGGGGAGGGACAACGAGCGTCAAAGCGCTAGCGAGCAACATCACAACCAACCCCAAGGGATAGGGCTCATTGTATATGAAAATACAGTTAATACAAAGTAATATAAATCATTTATACAAACATTAACGGGTCTTAGTACTTAGGGAAATACAACACGAGCATAGGTACGTCGAGCGAAATAATCCAAACAAGGAAACCCTCATGTATATACCTTATATCTCAAATTGTAGATCCCTAAATACAAAACCCGAAGTTGGTTACAAGAAAAATAAGGAAAAGGAAAACATACCCATCTCTACCAATAACATGGAAGTGAAACAAGGCTACAATAGGTGCCATGATCAACCTAGGTAGCTATCATGTCCCAGCCAAATACAATGTGTCGTATATCCAACTTTATTGAATAACATGCTCAAGGTTTAACAAAAGTCTAATACATGATTGGAATGGATTATAGTCCAACACGAGGACTTTAATGGATTATAGTCCAACACGAGGACTGCGTACAAAAAAGTATACATGTCTATATTCCCGTACATACTCTGCTGTACAGACTTAATCTCGTGTCCAAAGTGTCATCTCACATGAACAGGTGAAATCATAAACACCGTATGCATAAATACTTATATACACCCAACATGTGATTTAAACAGAAGCACGAACGAAACAGAAAGAAAATACTACGATGAGTCGACTCGTGCTCAATATAAGTCGACTCAGCAGAATACATTTGATATCAGAAAAGGACTTTGTGAGTCGACTCATGACAGTCATGGGTCGACTCATGGCTTATGGGTCGATTCGTATACTGACGAGTCGACCCAGCAGAAACAACAGGCAACACAACTAGACTTCATGAGTCGACTCATGACAGTCATGGGTCGACTCAACCTGATGAGTCGACTCGTGATGAGTCGTGAGTCGACTTACGGGCTGAAATCTGCATATATCACAAGTTGAATTCACCAACTCGATTCATCCCTCTATTTCGCTGATCTACATCTTTATAGTTATCAATTCTAGAATAAGATACAGAGATAAATTCACATATAGCATGAGGAACATTTACTTATGTATTAAATCTAACAATTTACCCCTAAACATGAAAAAGGGCATTTGATCAAAAAAGAAAACTCATATTTTTAATTCTTAAAAATATATTTCCAGATCTGGGTTTTTCTTCAAAAATTCATGAGTGTGGATTTAAAATCTGAAACACATGATTTCTAGCATTTACCCTAACAAGAATATTGTTTTATACTTGAAAATAAGTCTTGGGCTCAATAAAACTCATGGAAAACAATTGTAATCTATTAAAATCGTGGGAGAGGGGTTTGGCGAGATATTACTCACCTTAGAAGTGGTGAAGAACAGATCCCTTCACTGAAATCCTCACAAAGCTGCTGAAAAAGCCTTCGAAACGCCCCAAGATCTCCAAGAACACCTAGGGTTTTAGAGAGGAGAGAGGGGGACTAGGGTTTCTGGGGAAACTGATGGAAATGAGGTGATTTCGGGTAGGGGAGTATATATACAAGTGGATAAAACCTGACCCGAAACCCAACAGACCCGAACTGAGAGAACTGGAAAATCCTTAATGAGTCGACTCATCACAGTCATGGGTCGACTCATGACTTCCTGGGTCGACTCATAACATAATGAGTCGACTCAGCAGAAAAAAAGGCAACAGGACTCGATTTCGTGAGTCAACTCGTGAAAACCATGGGTTGACTCATGGACTAAAAACTGCATATCATGACTCTGCTGCATAAAAAATAAAATTTTGCACACTTAACCTCATTACTGACGCACATAAACATGCTCAAAATCTACGGGGTCTTACATCCATGTTGTTTCAATCCTAGGCTTATATATACTCATTTAAACCCTATTTTACTACACTTTTTCATGAGAATACAGTAGCCACCACCTCTAAAATCCTAGTTCAAGTTTTTGAGTTTTTGGAATAGTTTGGTGAAGGATTCGCCTAGAGGACGATGAGATCTGTGTTTGTACCAAAGGAAGTGGTCTTGCACACGTGTTGGAAGGATCAATAGCGACGTGAGACAAGATTATCTTCGTCCAAACCTATTTCCTATAGTTAAATAACTAGTTTAGATGTTTAATATGATGTTCAATACGTGTTTTCATGCTTTAATCTTAACCTGTGGTGTTAAAAGTCAGATTTTTGATATTAAATCTTAAACCAATGCTAGATCAGAAATTTTTTCTTGCTATTTATGATGGAATAATAATCTTGATCTTTAGTGTTTCAATTATTTTTGTTTTAATTCTTTTGAACATGCTTAACTTATGTAATAACCCTAGTTTGATATTTAATTATCTTTTCATGCTAATTAATCATACTTAAACCCTGGGTTTTTGATACCTAAATAACTTAGAAAATGTTTAAACGAGTTTTATATCTCTGTTCATATTTATAAATGATCATGCTATGGCAATCATGTGATATTTTATGTCTTTATTGAAAATCGTGTATAATCATGTTACTAACCCTAATTAGTTTTAATCCAAATGCTAAATCATGTAATCTGATCTCTGTTAATTAGTTGTACATGTTTATAACCTGGTTCCCATGTTCCATGTTGAATAAAACGAGTTTTGTTTGAGCAATATCACAAAAAACATCAAAACATCAAGACGGAAGTCGACTTATGAGTCGACTTGCCACAAGTCGACTTATGCTATTTTGAGATGCGTTTGCAGGGTTCTAACCACACTTTTGTACACATACATTCACGCATACAACAGTATAGTGTCGTTACACACACATGAGTAACCCAAAGTGGGTTTTGATAAGAGTTGAGTTGTTTATAATAGAGTAGTGATTGTTCATACACTCGTTGAATATCGCTAATGAGCACGACTCAGTACTATATAGGATTGTACGTCGATATACCAGATATATACAGTTTATGCATAAGATGGATATCGTTGATGAACCTAGTTAAGTGATACATGAGGTAGTGCGTCGATATTCCATATGTACAGGTCATTGAGGCAGGTTTGGATGCTTTGTATAGCAGTCCGTTCGTACAAGTGTGTGATGAGGCTAGTAAGCCGTCTATTTATGGTGATTGTGAGCCATCTATTTTGATAACTATGTGGTAGGTTGTCCCGCACTCAGGCTATGTACTGAGATCGCGATGAGACTAATGAGCCATGTACACAATTCAGGTTACCTATAGGGTAGTCCGTGACTTTGAGACTGTTGATTTATAGCCTAAGTTTTAGGCACATGTTAGTTATGAGTTCAACTCATCTTTGAGATATATGACCGAGATACTTTGCTCTTCAAAGTATGTGGGATTATATGTTGGTATTTATTTTATCTCTTCAGTGATTGTGGAATATATTATAAATACGATGTAATGGTGTCTTTATATTTCTTTACTTTTTTCTTTACTTGTTAGTTGGGATCAATGATTAGCGATTCACAATTTGAGACTGTAAAACCCCGTAAATTTGAATATTTTATGATAAATAATGATAAATATGTTATATGGTGAAAAATAATATATTTTGATGTTAGAATATGATAAGAATTGATTTGAGATCAATTCAATATATATTTGTGAAAATATGAGTGCAAATGCACAAAACATGCACAAAGGCCAAAAGAGTGAAAATCTGGGAATAATGACCAGTTATGAGTTTTTATATTTTTGCACACCGATGCAATTAGAATATGGAAAAGTGTAAAAGACCAAAGTTGTAGGTCTCTTCAATATCTTTCCAACAAGTCTTAGATCACCTCATTCTGAGATCGGATGAGAATGTTACAGCCAAAATACCGAAGGGGTATTTTCCTAGTCAGACTAGGTTTCCTGGTTCGGGTCTAACAGATTTGTTTCGGGTTTGCCTCTATAAATACCTATATTTTTCATGAAAATTCCTTTATTTTATCATATCTAAGAACCCTAAAAGATGCCAAACCCCCATAAACACTATTTTAAATTCTTGGAGAAGATTGGAGGCTTTCAAGTTGGGTTTTTGTTGATTTTTGGATTTTTGAGTGGAGATCTCCTTCGACGTTGCTTATAACAAGTTTTCCTATAACCCTAGGTGAGTATCATCTCTACTAATCCCCCTCCCAGTTTTTAAAATATTTTTGAAGAGTTTTTAATGAGTTTTATAGAGCCTAATCAATTAATTTGTGTATAAAAATTGGATCTTTTGTATATATGTATAAAGACTAGGTTTTTTCATGTTAAAGAGATTAAGCACGAATTTACAGAAGTATTTTAAGATCTAAAAATAATTTAAAATATTTTTTATATGAATTTAGATGTCTTATTCTTCGTTTTAAAGTTACGTGCATGATTGAAGGTTTACATATGATTTCTTGTGCAAATAATCATGCTTGTTATGTTCTGCTGAAAATCTATTGCACATATATACTATTGAACTATAAATTTGAAATAATAAATAAAATCCAAATTGAACCAAACTAATACCAATTGAAAGATATGTGAATCTAGTTTTCAAAACAAAAAACCATACCTAAAGATAGTTTTCCTAGAGAAAGATATGCTCAATTTACTGATAATATGTTCTGCAGAAAATCTGCTGCACATATAAAATGTTTGACTGGAAATTAGAAATATCATATCAACTCAAAAATAAACCAAATCAGTATCAAATGATAGCTATGTGAGTCTAGTTTCCAAAACGAAAAACTATTCTTAAAAAGAGTTTGTCCAGAGAAAGATATTCTCAATTTACTAATAATATATTCTGCAGAAAACTGCAGATGTGCTGATTTGAAATAAATTGATATATTACGTAAAGGTTTCTTGAGTTTTGCTCTTGTTTGTTATTTTTGAGAGAGTTTCTCAATCTTGTACTGTTATATTATAATAATTAAGAGTTGTTTAATACCTGGGATGATGATGAACTTCATATGTGGACACGCACACCAAGATTTTGCATGTATGCTATATTGTGTTAGATTGACATACTTTTGACATGAGTTAAATTGATAAACACATATGAATAATGATGTTCTATACGTATCTGGAAATAGGAAGATGAAACCTATTTGCCGCAGAATGATTGAGTAAGAGTATTACAATAGTATCATTATTACATGTATCCGGAATAGGAAAATAATAAACCATATTACCGCAGAACAATTGAGTAAGAGTATTACAATAGTATCGTTATTACATGTATCCGGAATAGGAAAATAATAAACCCTATTGCCGCAGAACGATTGAGTAAGAGTATTACAATAGTATCGTTATTACATGTATCCGGAATAGGAAAATAATAAACCCTATTACCGCAGAACGATTGAGTAAGAGTATTACAACAGTATCATTATTATATGTATCCGGAATAGGAAAATAATAAATCCTATTGCCGCAGAACGTTTGAGTAACAAGCATTACAAAAGTATCGCTATAGTACATAATGATGCACACATAGATAATTGATCAGTTGTAAGTTTTACTTCCATGAAAGATTGCCCGCGAGTAGTGTGACGTCCCTGGGTTCACACAAGGCTGCAGTCCAAGGTGAAAACA
>BQKN01041700.1:0-19447 GCA_022839385.1 Asparagus kiusianus | reverse complement strand
ATTTTGCCATTCTTCTTCATGACGGGAACGATGTTGGCTAACCAGTCTGGATGTTGTTCCTCTCGGATGAATCCTGAGTCGATCAACTTCTTAACCTCTGCCTCGATGGCTTCCATAATCTGCGAGCGAAACCATCTTTGCTGTTGTTTGACAGGTTTGGCATCCGGCTTGATGTCGAGGCGGTGCATCGCCACATTGGGGTCGAGCCCTGGCATGTCTTCGTAGTTCCAAGCGAAGACGTCGATATATTCCCTGATGAGGGCAATTAATTCCTCCCTCTCATCTGGGGGAAGACTATCGCTAATAAATATGGGCTTTGGGTTGGCTTCATCACCCATATTAATTTGGACTATTTCATCTTCAGTGGGGGGTTCCCTCTGTTCAAATTTATCGCCATACTGCATGTTTAAGTGATGAACCCATGGGTCCTCCCATGTTGGCATTTGGTCGTCGTCTTCCATCGTAGATGGATCAGCTGTAGCCATGTTCAACATTAAAGTCTTGAATATTTCTCCCAAACTTGTGTCGGAATCCCCAGCTGAAGGATCTGGCAAGTACCCATCCTTAGCTTTGTTAGCAATTTGATCGATGATTTGCCAACCACATTCGTCATCAGACGATGAAACATAGCCTAAGCCTCTCTTGTGACGGTAATAATTATCCGGTTTCCCTTTTGGTACATATGCCGCTTTGACTGGGATACGGGAACCTCGATCGAAGTATAAACCTTCTCCGAGTGTGAAGTCGTACCCTTGTTTTTCCATGAGCGTGCGCGCTTTCGGACTATACTTAGATAAGTGCAGACCAGATTTGTCATCATCTTCGTCTTCTCTTAGGAAATGATTTGGCAATGGAAGATTTTCTCCTTTACCGTAAATCACTTCTTTTTGTCCCCCTATCTTGGCAGGAATAATTTGGGTTGTTCCGAAAGAATGCTGGAGACGTTTCTTCGTTACATAAGATGATCGGAGCGGCATACATAAATCAGGATTATCGTATAATCCCTTTATCACATCATCAAGAGACAAGGAGTACTCTAAATCATGATTTATTTTAATATCGGCAAGTTGCCAGTTACAACCGCCATCTGACGATTGTTCATCGTCAAGATTGATTACAAAAGGTACAATGTCATTTAAAACAAAACCGCTATTGTAATCGAATCCGGCCTCGGAATCAGCTTCTTCTCTGCTGTCCGTGCCCTGGACCGATGGTTCCGTATCGGATTCGTTACCATAAAGGAGAGAATCTGTGAAGTAATTCTCATACCCTTTGAATGGTTGTTTATCCGCGACCACCGTCCTGACCCTTCCATCAGTGTCGACATATTTCAGACACTGATATAAGGTGGAGGGAACTATAACATTACTATGGATCCAAGGCCGACCCAGTAGTAAGTTATAGGATGTCTCAGCATCAATCACATAGCACGTTACCTCCGTCTTCAGATCGCCCATTTGGCACTTTATTCGGATCTTTCCCAAAGGCCTTGACCCGCTGGTGTTGAATCCGTAAATGACCGTGCCCGTAGACACCAATTTACTGACTGGAATGCCAAGGCTATGCATTAGGCGAAGCGGCATAATGCTCACAGTGGAACCCGGATCCACTTGGATTCGGTTGACTTCGCTGGAGCCAATGTACCCGACGAAGTACAGGGGCCGATCATGGTTTGAATTCTTCGTCTGCATGTCCTCTTTGGTGAAGGTGATGCAGGGAATGTTCTTAGCTGCCACATTACACTGTTGAGCTAACATTTCTAGTTCTTCAGGAGCTGGCTTGATCCGAGTGAGGAACGCTTCTGAATCGGCCAAGGCCTCTTGCAAGGCTTCTCTAGTCTCCTTAGACAACCGCAACAACTCATATAGCGATATCCGCGCTGGAATATTGGCTAGCTGAGCCATAATGTCGAAGACGCGCGGAGTTTTTGAACTCTCCGGTTTATCCTTTCCAATCGGACGACTGAAACGAGACTGCTTCGGATTTTGAACCTCCTCGGGCCTCTTTTCTTTTTGTTTATCTACCGGCTATCGTCGAGCCTCCTCAATCGGTTTAGGAACCGTAATCACCCCCAGCTCTGTGAGAGTCTTGGCTGGTCCCCGTTTTGCCACTCCTTGCTCAGCTAATTGATCACCAGGAGATGGATATTTAAAGTGATACTCATTTCCACTCCGGGTCGCAAAGACTTCCTGTTCCTCGTCGGAAAGCGGAAAGGTAGGAGCTTCATCGCCGTCTTCTTCGAAGATTGTGAAAGTTGCATGACAAGCCTTTCCTTTGCCCTTTCTCTTTGAAGACGTTGTCCACTGTTCATCTTCAATGAGATCTGGATAAACCCAGAGGATTTCACCGTTTGGGGCTGTGTGTGGCATAAGTCCCTTTTGGCGCTGTCCATGTGGGTCATCATTCACCGTCTTCATTCCGACTTTGGTGACGCGCTTTGGCTCGAACCAAGTTTAGGCACCGATCCAAAACTGATTGACACCGCGTTTGCTCCTACATTCTTGGTCGGTTTCGGGGTTATGACCCCTACGTCGATTAACGCCTGGATCTTGTCCTTGAGGTGGTAGCATGACCTCGTAGGGTGACGGACCGTTCTGTGGTATGCGCAGTACTTCGGATCCGTCACTTTGCTGGCTTCCTCTTGATCCACGATCGCTGGCAGCTGAATTTTGTTGTTCTCCAACAAGTACTTGAAGATGCCAGGAACTTTATCATCCTTGAAGGAGTACACTTTAGGAAACTTCGGCTCTGAAGATTTTTGCTTCTGAGACCGTTGCTGCCAATGCGGCTGGGATTGTTGTGGCGCTCGTTGTTGCTGCTGTTGCTGAGGTTGCAATTGAAAAGTTTGGTTAGCATCAACGGCATTAGCATGAGCTTTACCTTTTCCTTTCGGGTTGAAGTTCTGTTTCGGAGGATTTGTTGCCGGTTGGCCTCTCTCCGCCTTTTTTCTCCTGAGGAATCGCTCAGCTTGCTCCCCTCGGACCTTCAAATCCTTCCATGTCTTGGATGGTGCTGTGCCCATTGCTTCCAACACGTCTAGCGAAAGGTTGTTGTGGCAGGTCTGGAGGATGAACTCCTCAGTGATCGGATCCCGGCAATTCATCGCCTTGTTCTGGAACCTTTTGACGAAGGTGTCGACTAACTCCCCGTCTTTCTGCTTCTCATCGAGCAGCGATCCGATGGATATCTCGGTATCGTCATCAAAGAAATTTGTGAGGAACTTAGTCTCCATGTCGTCCCAGCTGTTAATGCTACCTAGCTTGAGGCGACGATACCAATCGAAGGCGGCTCCGTGAAGAGTGCCAACGAATGACCGCACCATTAGAGTCTCATTACCAGAGATTACCCCCAAGTGCGATTTGAAATAAATCAAATGCTGAGTGGGTGAACCCATCCCATTAAACGACGTGAAGTTAATTAGACTGAACTTCGCCGGATATGGGATTGATTCCCACTCTCTTGGGTATGGACAAGGAATGCCCGTCTTTTTCATCTCTTGAGCGGAAATCAATGTGTTGATTTTGCTCTCGAGGTTTTTAATTTTCAGACTTTCACCCGAGTTTTTATCAGTACGATTCGGAGGTGGAAGCGTGGTGTTGTGACTAGCATCCTCATTGCCACCCCCTGCATTAATGGGAGGATCATTGGCATTGCGGGTTTCATCCGCATTCGCAATCTCCACTTCCTGAACAACTGGATTACGGCGGCTTGGTTCGCCTTGCTGGTTCGTCATTGCCTGGATCTGTTGGTCATGCATCTCTCTCATGCTCTGCATGGCCATCTGCATTTCGAACTTAAAGTTTTCCTATTGTTTGGCCATGGCCTCTTCGAGCATCTTGGCCACTTGCTCCGCGCTTATCATGAATGATTCGCGGGGTTGCCCTTCACTGGACACGGTATTGTCAGATGCAATTGCTGAGCCAGCATCTGATTCTTCATCTCCCGAAGGTACTCTTGTCCGAACCCTACCATACGTTGCACGAATGATGGCTCCGGATTGAAGACGAGTTACACGTCGGGGCACCTCTGGAATCGCCTCCGGGTTGTCCTGAGCCGATGTTCCTTTGCTGGTCATGTTAGCGGTGACCCTCGAATGTTCACCGTCTTCGACCACCATTCTTCTTCGTCAGAAATGCCTAGACCTTGGTTTTGACGTTTCGATACTAAGTCTTTCGAACACCGAAACTCTCTCGGGGACTGCCTTGACACAGTTGCACTCAGACAGTACCGCCCGAATGAGCTTTGAACAAGGACACTGAGTTTCGAGCCTTCGAGAGCTTCTCTTTCTGGATTTGCTTGTACCCCCAGCACGATAGTACAACTCGTCCGTTTGAAAGTCGGAGCAACCAATCGTGTGTTGGCACGATTTCCCAGGTATAACGTCATCGTCATCAGACGACAACGTTTCCTTCTGAGGCTGAATTGCCTTCTTTGGGCTTTCAAGAGTCACGCGCCTCGAAACGCGCCTTTGTGGGCATGAATCTTCAGCGGGCTCCTGCACTTCGATGCGCAAAGTTGTGCGCTTGGGTGTCATGATTTTCTCCAAATGTTGAGGGTTGCGGTGACCCCCAGCATGTTGAATCGTCTAGGACTTCTTCATTGGCCCCAACCGTTCTTAGACTGGTGCTTTGCCTCGTTCCTTGGGAAGTGGACCGAGGCGTTCTAATACCGACTTCCTCTTCTGGGATGGTCCTATGGGATCTCCCGGAACAATTGCGGAAATCACCGGCGATTTGGATTGATTTGCCGGATATTGAACCTTCGGAGGCTGCAATTGTTGCTCCTTGGTCTGAGCCGCCGCTTCAGACTTCGGCTTCCAAACTCTACGAGTTGATGGCGGCTTCTTGACCACCTCTTTCTGTAGCTTCCGACGGGCTTCTTCAGCTTTAGCCCGTGCCTGCGCTGATAATGCGCGGCGTTTGCGGATACGCTCCTCCAACGTCGAGCGATTCCGTTTGACACGGACCCACTCCATCGTTAATGGCTTGGAGGAACCACCCTTCATTTGTTGTTGAGGCTGTTTGCCTCGTTTGCTCTTCAGATCCGCATTGTAGCGGACCCCATCAACAGACTCCATGGCCTTTGCAAATTGCTTCGCAAGGCGTTAACGCTGCCTCTGGCGAGCTCTCTTAGAGAGAGTCACCACGCCTTCAATGGCGGATTTGACCTGCTTGGAGGCCGGTGGGACTTCACCCGACGCAACTTCGGCGTCGATCGGGGTGAGGTTGTCGTTGGTGGCTTCAACTTCTTCGCACCAACGAACTTTTCTCCTGGAGGAGAACTTCTGGGATTTCTTGGACTTACGGGGGGAGGTTGATCCAGACGAGGATACGTACTCCTCGTACTTCTGCTGGTCGAACTCATACTCGACCTCCTCCACGACCGGGATCGAGATCAGCGGCTGCGACGCTCCGATCTCGGCAGCGAGATCGGTGGCTCCCACTGTGGTCGCCAGATTGTTCGCAGGAAAAATGGTAGCTTTCTTCATTGGTGTTTCCATTGTACTCTTAAATAACAACTTTTTGGGTTACAAAGATCAAGTCTTTTTATAAGATCCGGTTACAATGAAAATCAAACAAAAAATGAAAATTACAACTTTCCTTATTTGTCGAACAAATCGCGAGCTCCTATTATCCGGTCACTCGCTTTCGTGGGTTGTTTGCCTGCGCCGATGGTTGATCCGTTGACCACCGCACGATCTAGATCCGAACAGATCTACGCAATATTATGGGTATTATTTCACCAAGGAAATAATAGCCGGAGGGATTATTTCACCAAGGAAACAATCGCTCGATTCTCGGGATCAAAGACCAAGCTTTGATCCGGAGTATAGCAACGTAGATCTGAGATCCGGTCCTCTCGAACTCCTACCTTTCGTGATGCGGATGCTCGCCGAGAAATAGATCTGAATGTCCAAGTCTTCAAGCCTTCAAGAACTCAAGAACAAGATCTCAATCCGGTAGAGTTTCGGCTCTCCAAAAGTCTTTCCAAAAGTCCTCCAAAATGATGAATCACCCCGCCTATTTATAGGCAACCAGATCTGTGCATTTGGCACAGATCTGGGCGGCCACCTCAGGGTGGCTCGGCACTGGGCCGAGCCACCCTGAGGTGGCTCGGCCTTGGCCGAGCCACCCTGGGGTGGCTCGACCACCGAGCCACTTCAGGGTGGCTCGGCTTTGGCCGAGCCACCTTGAGGTAGCTCGGCTTTTGCCGAGCCCCCTTGGGGTGTTGATTTTCGTCGTTTCTCGTTTTTCGGTTCTGTATTCGATTTATCCGGACCTTGATTTGACAGTCTAGATCTTGATTTGGCAGTAAATCCACGTTGGTGTTTGAGTTCGAATCCGTTTTATGGTTGGACAACTCGTTGACTTCCCGAACCATTGGATTGGTTCCGCACGCGAATGCATTCCGTTGCTCGCGTGCAATTCGTTAACCACGTCACCTCGTCACTCGATGGTTCGTTGATTCGTTGAATCCCCGTGTCGAGTTATGCTAAGGGACCTATAGGTAATTTTATACGCTTATATTTATAAAATAAGTTTAGTTTATAATTTTTATTCTTAGTAGTCGACTAATTAGAATAGTAGTCGACTACTCATGTATAAAACTTAAATATAAGTTTCTATCATTTTACAGTATAGTCGACTAATGTGGATTATAGTCGACTACTCAAGTGTTTTACAGAAACATATGTTTCTGTCTTTTTACAGTATAGTCGACTAATCAACATTATAGTCGACTACTGAAAGTAAATTACATTTTATCAGTTTTTGTCAAAATACAGTGTAGTCGACTAATGAGCATTGTAGTCGACTACTGAGAAACATTTCTGAATACACAGAGTCTGTCTAAACTCAGTGTAGTCGACTAATGTCTATTGTAGTCGACTACAGATACAGTTTTTTCAGATTTTAAAGTTTGAAATTATGACTGTTTATAGCCGTTTTTAAACGTTTTTAAAGTTCAAAAACTTGTCTTTTCAAGGGTTATAAATAGGTTATTTGTTCAAAAAAATTCCAGAGACATACATACCCATAAGCTTTGATCTTTGTGCAATTTTTTCAAGTAAAAAATATTCAGATTTTGAGAAAAAGAGAAGTTTCTGAAATTGCCTCTGAACATTATTCAAAAACCTATTGTTTAGGCAATTTACAGAGGTTAAAAGAATCCTAAGCCACTGCTGCACTTCACTACACATTCAAGGCTTATAGGATCAATTGTGTTCTTGCTTCAAAAAGGATTTCTCTCGGGTTTGAGAGGATTGATCTCTTGGTTTAGATATTGGTGTTCAAATTGGCAAGGTGTTTGTCAATTGGTGTTGCAATTTGCAGGGACTTGCAAATTGGTCAGGTTTGCGTTTGATTTTATAAGTTTATTCAAAATCATAGTGGAAACTCTCAAGCAGGATTTGCTTGGGGACTGGATGTACACCAGTTTGGTGGAACCAGTCTAAATCCTTGTATTTGTGATTGTGAATTTCTGAGATTGCCATTTTTCTTTACAATTTATATTATACTTTGTATAAATTTTAAAAGAATACTATTCACCCCCCTAGTGTTCAAGTGTATCTATTTCAGATCCTACAGATTGAGGTGTGTTTTACAACTGGAGAGAATACTTCATTAAAATCCATACCTTTGGTCTGACTACAGCCATTAGCTACCAAGCATGGCTTGTACCTTACAGAATCTGTATCTGGAGTTCCTTCTTTCTTCTTAAATACCCATTTACAGCCAACAATCTTCTGTCCCCTTGGTAGCTTCACTAACTCCTATGTCTGGTTCTTAAGAAGAGACTCCATCTCTTCAGTCATCGCAATAGTCTAATTTGTAGCCTCTTTCCCACTAAAAGCTTCCTTATAAGTAGAAGGCTTTGGAATTTCAATTGATTTTGCAATACTCAAAGCGTAAACAAGCATGTCTGCATATCGTTGAGGAGGTCGGATATGCCTTTTTTTTCTCCCTGTGACAATATTATACTGTTGCTCTTGTGGTGTATCAGAATCTGATGTTGTACCTTCTATCGTATCAACTTGTTCAACATGAGCGCCCTTAAGCATTTTCTTTGAAGTTGAGCTCTCTAGCTCCACCTGCTTGCTAGACTCATTTCAAGTACCTGTAGTGTCAATAATAAACCCCTTTCTCAAGTGAAGCATGTATATTTCATCAAAAGTAATATCCCTACTAATAATATACTTAGGTGACTTAGGATCAGAACACCACAATCTATATTCCTTCACCCCAATAGCATATCCTAGAAAGATAGCTTTCTTTTCTCTAGGGTTAAGCTTACCATCATTCACATGAAAATAAGTAGAGCAACCAAATACTCTTAAATAGGAGTAATTAGCAGGGGCACCAGACTATACCTTTTCTGGAGTCTTAAAATCAATTGCTATAGAAGGAGGTTTGTTCATCAAATAGCAAGCTGTATTAACTACCTCGGCCGAAAAGTCTTTTGACAAACCGCCATTAGAGAACATGTACCGACCTCTCTCTAAAAGTGTTCTGTTCATCCTTTCTGCAACTCCATTTTGCTGTGGTGTATGCCGAATTGTACGATGACGCACAATACCTTTATTCTTATAGAACTGGTCAAACTCTGTGGAACAAAACTCCATCTCATTGTTGGTTCTGAGGCACTTCACTTTCTTTCCTGTTTGATTCTCAATCATAACCTTCCGCTGCTTGAAGGTTGCAAACACATCACTCTTATGCTTCAAAGGATACACCTAAACTTTTCTGGAATAATTATTAATCAATGTTAGCAGAGAACGAGCTCCATCTTTCGAACTTGAGAGGGACCCCAAACATCTGAATGTATATAATCTAAAGTACCATTGGTTCTGTGGAAATTGCTACTAAAGAAGACTCTATGGTGTTTGCCAAAAACACAATGTTCACAAAAGTCTAATTTGTTGGTTTTCTGACAACAAAGCATACCTTGTTTGCTCAATATATCCAGTCCTCTCTCACTCATATGCCCTAACCACATATGCCACAAACGTGTAGTATCATAATCTGAATCCTTTGAGGATGACACTGTTACAGCACCTGCCGCTATACTGTCTTCAAGGATATAGAGGGTATTTATCTTCTTTCTTTTTATTACAACAAGAGAGCCTTTACTAGCTCTCAAAACTCTACCTTCAGTCAAAAATTTAAAACCATTTGAGTCAAAGGTGCCTAAAGAAATGAGGTTCTTCTTTAACTCTGGTATATTTCGGACATTGCTCAATATTCTAATAATACCATCATGGGTTCTAATCTTAATTGATCCGATACCAACAGTCTTGCAAGATATGTTATTTCCCAACAAGACATTCCCACAATCAATAGACTGATATGTGACAAACCAATCCCTATGCGAACACATATGATAGGAACAACCCGAATCAAGAACCCTCACATAATGACAACCACTTCTGAAGAGTTTTCAAACAAAGTTTAGTGTGAATATTTGTATTGCTTATGTTTAATCATATTATGTAGTTGTCATTATGCAAAAGTTTAAGATGTATCTTAAAACTTACCTTTCGATACGTTTGTTAAATGTAATGTAATAGATTTGAGTATTTTTATATGTATATGTAATAGATAAGATAGTCATAATCCAGGTCAGCCAGGCATCAACGGATGTCATAGTTTTACTAAGGTAATTGGACACCTTGCTCATCTTCAGACACATTGCTCACCTTAAGGAACGTTTTATTATTGCCTCAACTTCCCCACATTTAAATTGAAGTTGCAGCATAGAGTGGATGCATGTAGATAGTTTAAGACACATGCACAGGTCTAGATTCCCCACATCCTGTTTACACTCTTCATCAACCCTCTTTCGCCTGAAGATAGTTCAAGACATATCTTCAACAGGTTATAATCGACTTCAACTTCCGTCTAAAGAGACTGCGAAAGATATTCATATCCTGTTTGTATTCTTTATCTATTTCATTGAGTGATTATTAATTTTTAACATGAATTCATTATATTTTTCTATATTTTTCCTTCCTTAGTCTAGAAAAATAATAATCAGTAATAGTATCTGTTTGAATTCATCATCAAATTCCTCTTCCGCCTAAAGATAGTTCAAGATAAATCTTCTACAGGTTATAATCAATTTCATCTTCCGCCTACATAGATTTCGGATCAATTGTTGTTTGAATTCTTCAACAATTTCATTGAGTGATTGTTAAAATTTAACATGAATTCATTATATTTATCTATATTCAGCCTTACTAAGTCTAGAAAAATAAGACTACATAATAATTTGATATATGTTAATTGACCAATAATGTTAGTTTTGTTAATAGTTGTTTGTTTTCATTTTGTAACAGACATTCACATTTCTTTTTTTATTGTATGGTCCTTGAAAATTTCATAATAAATAAATGAAGGATTTGTATGAATGATTTTTATGATGCATGTTTCGAAATATTTGTGTTTACAATCATCATGGTGCTTAGACTCTGTTCTTGACAAATAATGAAATTAAAATAAAAACAAACTCATTATAAAGTTATGATTTGCACTCAATATGTTTAGACAAATAAAACTCACTATAGCATGTATGTTAATTGGGCTTTAACAATTTTTTAATAATTGTTTATCTTTTTGACATCTAAATTTCTATTTTTACTCTCGTAGTTTGATTTTTAAACCAATTGTGAAACACAGTTCAACTTGCTGGTGTAACTTTAGTATACACACTATATTATCTTAAACTAAACATCGAGATGCTTTTTTTATAATTTGAATTTAAGGGGGATTTTCTAATTTGAATTTAATAATTGGCATGTTTTTTGCACATGAGGGGAGAATAAATATGACAACACATGATATGTTGATGAATCTTTTATCTTCCAATTCTTTATGACCTACATAACTACATTTGACATTAAACCAAATGTTACCCCTTGAACTAGTCATAGTCTATTGCATTTGCTCCTGTTCTAATGCATGCCTTATATAATGAGATATAATGAAATTCAGAGGTGTTGTTTAACAGGTCTAGGAATCTTAATTAAACTTATGTCCAAGAATATATTTGTGACACCATGCTTGAAACTCAGTGCTAACCAAATGATCCTTCAACTGCGACTTTCATCATGTATGTAGAATGCTATAAATCCATTAGGAGCCATATGGATAATAAAATAGTTTTATAATGTACAATACAAATTACACGAGGAAAATACACTATGAATGAGGAACGAAGAATGAAAGAATACACATTCTTGTTACTGAACTTCTTGTAGAGCCCTTAATATTGCACGAAGTTCATTTTGTTTGCTGAAGTTCAGTTCAACGATGAAGAATGAAAGAAACTTGGGGTAGAAAGGTTCTCTTCATAGAAATCTATAAGCCGTGGTATAGAAAAGAGATATTAGCGTTACAGAGTACACTACAGCTCCATCATTTCAAGGTGAATATGTTTGCCCTTAATACTGTACTTCCAGAACCAACTTCCCATGTCCATCATTTCCTCTCTTATAGGATCTAACTTAACAGCAAAACTTGGATTAAGGATCAAGTCATGAAGTTAGCATAGAATAAATGAGAAACATCCAATTTATTGTAAGTGCTAAAACTTAAAAGCCAGTTTTCATTAAAAACTATTCAACAACTTCTTCATTATCATCCTAAGTCTTTTGCCACTAGAAACTACTCAAACACGCTTAAAATTGAGAAACTCCAGAGCAAAATAGCCTAATATTTACAACCTGATGTCAATTCATATTTGTTACACCGTCCTTGAAACTCAGTGCTAACCAAGTATACTAGTACAAACTTTGTTATTTCTAACATGAAGCAAAATAATAACTGTTGACACTTCAAACTGTGACTCTTAGTTGCCAATAGATGAGAATACGAATTTACCTTACTATGTATCTATTATGTAGTGCAATATTGTGTTTTCAAAGTACTGATCAAGATCTCAGGGTCTGAGAGGAGGTCATCATTGAAGGTCTATTAGCAAATTCATATTCTATGAATCTTTTTGTGTTGAATTAAGTTGTTCTAAGTCCATAAATAATGGATTATGACTCTCTTTTCTTTGTCCATCAATTTTGATTTGGAATCTTCATGGTTGTTATTTGTTTAATTCATAGATATTTTTGATTAATTCATAAATTTTGATTATGACTCTTAGTTAAAAATAGATGGGAATCAAATTTGATCATAAAGATTATCTATTCCAAAAGGTAAATAGTATGTACAACAGGCGCTGAAGCAATATGAAACGGAAGAAATTAATTGTTTTGGCAAATGAACCACATTATTATTTCATAGAGCATTCTCTCATTCATTCACTCCTCAAAATCTTACAATTTCGTAACTTAATAATTGATAGTAAATAAAGAGAACAAGCTATTTTCAATTGAACTTTATAGAAAATGGGATAATCTTATTTGATATAAACAAATTGCCTTACTATGTATCTATTCTGCAGTGCAACATCGTGTTTTCAAAGTACTGATCAAGAGCTTAGAGTCTGAGAGGAGGTCCTCATTTTAAGTCTATTAGACAAATCATATTCTCTATAACCTATCTTGTTGAATTAAGTTTGTATAATGTCCATAAATGCTGATTACGACTCTCTTTTCTTTGTCCATCTGAGTTCAGTGGAATTAAGCTGTTATAATGTCAACAAATACCTATATGTGTTAAGTTATTATAATGTCCATAAGTATGTTTAAAATATATTTATCGTGACAAAAAAAATAGTTGTGGAAAAATTGCGCACAAAAACAATCTGTAAGGATGTCGTGCTTAGCACGAGATGAATACTAGTTTCTGATGGAACTAAAACCTGATAAGAGAAAGTTATCATAGTAAGCTTACCTCCCAGTTCGACTTGTTGCCCCCTAAATAGTTTGAGAAAGCTTTTTCCCCCCAAGGGTACTTTATAGGATTGACAATAGGCAAAAAGGCAGATGCTGACTAAAAAAGGGGGCAAGTTATGAGAAGTTTTTTCTTCAAATTTTTTTTGACATGTAAGCAAATAAAAAGTTTATCAGACGGTTAGCAGATTAATTTACAGGACTAAGAAATTTAAACAGGACAAAGCACCATGTACCTGTCAAGGTTCTTCAAATAGATTGTAACTGCTACATGCCCACCCATTGAATGCCCAAAAATGGAAGCTCGTGATGTGTCAAGTTGTTGGAAGGTTTCGCTGATAAGTTTTGGTAATTCCTTCACAACATAGTCGTACATTCTCCAGTTCATCCACTTATCAACTTGAGTTTTCATGGGCAGAGGTTAGAGTTTCCATTAAAATCAGTAAACCTGCTAAAGATGAAATAGAGTTTTCATAAGATGCAGATGAATATGGCATGTAAAATTGTAGTATCAGGTGAAGAAGGAAGCGAATAACACCTGGCGGTGATAGGTTCTTGCTATTCTAAGACTTACGATAACTACGAGCCACATGTTTCTTATAGGGCATCAAAACAAATTGCAAATTCGCAATGTGAGGTTTGGAAACGTCACATTGCGAGGGTTGCTTGAGGACGGGGGATTTAAAGACAAACAAAGAATAAAATTTCAACCTGTTAATTTGAAATAAGACAGGAGAGGCGGCGAGGTCCAATTTGGGGAGGAACAATTAGGTTTTTTTGAGGGAGATCCAGCGGCAAACTGCAAGATCGAAGAGCCCCCATGGTGGCGACGACCTCTTGCGGCTGTGGCGACCTTCAGCGGTAGTGGCGAGGTCCAAGTTGGGGGGAGAAAGGGAAGGATGCATCAGGTTTGGGGGTTTTTTGGGTTAAAATAAATTGGGGGAAAATTTTCGTGCACTGTGGTTAGGTGACACGGCCTTGCCCCAATGGTTCAATCCACCCATTGGGGTTGGGCCTCTTTTTACTAGTGATATTTGGACATAAGTTGGAGAAGTGCAAGAAACAAGCTATGGAGAAAGTGTGGGTTCCTAAGGCAATCTTTAAGGTCGTGGATCCTGTACAAATTGATTTCTTCAAGAAGCAATTCCTTAAGAATCAAATTCTGAAGAGTTAGTGACTCAACATTCTAATATTCCCTTTGAGCAAGAGCTGGGGTAGCAATAAGTAAAGAAGGGGAAGGAAACTATGGTAACCGAAACTCTTAAGCCAGCTTTGATTGCTAGTAACAATGGTTTTTCTGCCCTGTAAGTGCATGCTGATAATGGTATAGGCATTATTGTTGATATTTCTCATAGAGTTAATGGTTCTTAGAAGCAAGGTCTACTTCAATATCATCATTAAAATGCTTGCATCAGAGATATTAGGTGTAAAAATAAGGGTGGAAGCTCAAAACTAGGATGAAAACTCTTGGATGCTAGAATTTTCAAGTCCTAAACCACCCTAATAAGTAAAAAGTGGTTAAGTATTTACTAAAAGTCCATCATTTTTCCTCTATTTGGACTTATAGAAACAAGAGTAATAAGTACGCTCCTCACTAGTACTATGTTCATAATTTTGATTTTGACACATATTGTAGAATTTTTGCTCTTTAGGAACCTGTTATTATCAAGGTTCAAGGGTTATGGATCACAGCTCAAACGGTTCATCACTTAGTTGAAGATAAGAGTACTTCTACTAATTTGTTTGAAGAGAAACAACAATATTCAGGAAATTACAGTCGGACATGTTTTGTTTCTGTCCGGTCGACTATGACCAAGGGTGCGGTCGACTACGACCAAGAGTGCGGTTGACCAAAAACGTGCGTGAGTACATGGCAGTTTCTAGAGTTCTGTCAGGTCGACCGTGACCAAGGGTACGGTCGACTGCGGACCTTGTAAATTCAAAGGTGATTTTTATGTATTGTGATCGGTCAACCGCGCGTCGAGTTTGGGCCTGGTTTTCAGTTTCCTATTCTGTTTGTGTTTGCTGTTTAATATAAATAGAAACACGATTTTAGGGTTTTGTAGATCAGAGAATAGAGAGTATTCTGAGCACTTTGAGAGGGAGAATTTGTGAGTGAATTGAGAGATCATTGGTTAGGGTTTGTTCGAGTGATTGTAACTCTTTTGTACTCTCCTTGATATAGTAAAATCTCCCTATCATCTCCCCGTGAACGTAGGCAAATTACCGAACCATGTATATCTCTATGTTTGTGATTGGTTTATTGTATTTGTTTGGATTGTGCTCGTGTTTCGTTTTTTAATCTTCTCCCATGGCTTACGGACTCGTTCGGTGTGTGAGCATGCTTTTGCATAGGCGCGCAACAATTTGGTATCAGAGCTCTAGAGTTTCAGATCTAGGGTTTTGACATTGGGTGGATGAAGATTTGTAGTGTAAGCTTAGTGCTTGGAATTCTAGGCTTCGGTGGAGATAGCGTTGTGGAGTTGTCATTGAAGATTTTGCTTTCCTCGTATGGTTAGGAGATCTATTTGGAATCCAGTCTAGGGTTCAGTTGGGTAACTTATTAATTCTATCAAAGTTTGGATCTTTCTTTGCAATTGAAGTCTGTGAGCATGAGTGAAGAAGTTGGTGAAAGCAGCAAGATGGCGCGTATAGTTCAAGTTAGTTTTCAGAACACTAAGATTAGTGTGATTAAATATGACGACAAGATTAATTTTGGTTTGTGGATGATGTAGAGGGTGCGCTTGATGCTCAGAATTAGGAGAAGACCATCATGGTCCATAAGAGGCCACTAAAATATGAAGAGGCGATATGAGAAAAGATGAATAGGAACATTTGTGGGGTGATCAGGTCCTGTTTAGAACAGGAACTGAAGTATGATATGATTAAGGTGACGTCTGTAATAAAAATGTGGAGATTCTCAATAATAAGTACCTTACGAAGAGTGTTGAGAATCGTTTTCACTTGTTGCAAAGATTATTAAGATTTTAGATATCCAGGAGCACCTCGCTTTTAGTTCATGTGAACAACTATACGATGTTATTGTCAGACTTGGTCAACGTGAATGAGAAGATTACAGATGAGTACAAGGTTATTATTCTTTTGGGCTCCTTACCGGATTAGGAGTATGATACCTTCGTGCTTGCCTTATTGAACGGGAGATCTTCTATCATATATAGTAAAGTTACTAATGTTGTGACAAACTATGATTTGAGGAGGAATGACAAGAAGACTTTCCACGCTAGTATTTCAGGAGATGTCTTGTCGACGAGAGGTAGAAGCCCATATCTGATAGGTGGTAATAGGAGCAAGTCAAAGTCTAGAGGCCATCACCAATTAGCTAAGAACCAGTTTGCATTCTGTAAAGAACAGGGACATTAGAATAGAGTCTGCCCGAAGCTCAAGGAGAAGGAGAATAGTACGAAGAAGGGCTCGAAGGCCAATGAGGTGAATATTGCGAAAAGCGATGATTCCGATGATTCGAGCTTTTCTCTATTAATTACTCTGGACGTGAACTATATGGATGCATCAGATTGGATGCTTAATTTTGACACTACTTATCATGAGACTCTCAGGCAAAATTGGTTTGCATTATTTGAGAGACTCGAAGGGGTGTTGTTGTCATGAGAAATGATTAATTCTATAGCATTTGTGGGATAGGTACCGTGAGGATTCGGATGCATGATGGAGTAGTGCATAAATTAAAAGAGGTGAGATTTGTTCCTCAGCTGAAGAAGAATTTATCTCTGTTAGAGCTTCGGAGGCAAATGGATTCAAGGTGACCTTTGAAGACGCTGTAGCAAAGGTTACTAAGAGATCTTTAGTGGTGATGAAGGGAGTCTGTAATTGAAACTTCTATTATATGAAGGGGAGCATCGAGGTTGGCCAGGTAGCTGCAGGCTTTGTGCAAGTAGTGGCTATTGAAGCAAGCCAGAGTGGGAAGATTGAGTTCTGTGAGCACTGTATTCTTGGCAAGAAGACGAAGGTAAAGTTCAGGACAACCATCCATATGACGATAAGCATCCTGAATTACATACACACAGATGTTTGGGGTCCTACCAAGACTACATCACTTGGTGGTTGATATTGGTTCGTTACATTTATTGATGACTATTTTAGACATTGTAGGGTGTACACCATGAAGCATAAGAATGAAGTCCTAGAGTTATTTGTGGAGTGGAAGAGAAGATTACATGTAAAATCCCAAAAGTTTGAATAAATTATGATAAACAGTAATAAGTATGTTATATGGTTATAAATAACATATTTTGATACTTGAGTATGTTAGGGATTGATTTGAGATCAATATAATGTATATATGTGAGTATAGATGAGAAACATGCACGAAATCATGCACAAACCTGAAACTGAGTTGTTAGTAGTTAACTACTATTCAGAGTAGTTGACTAGTAAGGTCATTAGTCGACTAATGAAGGCATTAGTTCATTAGTCGACTAATCGGTTTGTTTCCAGATTTTTTTAGATTTCGGGTCGGATTCATTTTGTTTCGAACCCAGTTGTATATATGCGTATATATACTCGTTTTAAAGCACTTTTTACCCTCTTTCACATGAGATTTACGCCATCCACCTTCCTCCTTAAACCCTAACCCTAAATTGTGAGTTTTGGGAGCGTTTTGATTCGTTTGTCGAGAGGAAGGCGGAGTTCGGTGATCGTGGTTGAAGAGGAATTTTGCATACACGTGGTTGAGGAGTTCAGCACCATCCTGAGGCAAGATTATCTTTATCCAAACTTGCACCCTTAGTAGTTTAAAGATTTAATGTGTTTAAATCAATCTTTTGTATGTTTATTCATAGTTACATGTGATAAAAGCTAGATTTTTGATAATAGATCTTTAACCCACGATAGATCTAATGTTTTTACTTGCTGTTTATATTAGAAGCATGATCATGATTATTAGGGTTAATGATAATTTTGTTTTTAATTTATTAATTAAGTTTAACCCATGTGCAAACCCTAGTTTATTAATTTATTAAGTTTTTCTTTTAAATTAATCATGCTCTAACCCTAGATTGTGAGATCACAATGACATGAATGTGTTTTAAATAAGCTTATCTCTGTTCAATGTAAGTTATAACCTTATCCAAGTTAATCATGTGAAAATTCATATTTTTTATGTGAGAATTTGAATAATTACGAAGTTAAACCCTAATCAGTGATTAATCCAAGAGTTAAATCATATGAACTAATATCTGATAGTAAATTTCAGAAGACTATAACCTTTTTCCTATGTCCCATGTAATTTGAATGAGTTTTGTTTAAGGAATAATCACAAAAATATCAAAACCTGAGAAACAAAAATATGTTTGACACAGAGTAGTTGACTAATAACATGTATAGTCGACTACTCCTTTCCTGGTGCGACTGACAAAAACATTTTCATAGCAGAGTAGTCACCTAATGTCCATATTAGTCGACTACTCACACTCAGTCTAATTTTCTAAATTCTGGATGAGCTCAGGGTAGTCGACTACTAAGCGTAGTAGCCGACTACTAAGGCTGTTTTATGAGTGTGTGTTTTGTATCTATTTAAGATGTGTTTGCGGGGTTCGAGCCATTGTTCTTTACATGTAGATTCACGAATATATAAATACAGTGTCGGTGCACACACATGAGTATCCCAGAGGGGAATATGTTAAGTGTTGGGTTGTTTATTGTCATACACTCGTTGGATATTGTTGATGAGCACAACTCAGTACTATATGGGATAGTGCGTTGATATACCATATTTACATAGTTAATACATGAGATGGATATCATTGATGAGTTCAGTTCAGTACTACATGGGGTAGTGCATCGATATTCTATTCGTACATGCCATTAAGTTGGGTTTGGAGGCTTTGTCTAGCAGTCCGTCCACACGAGGATGCGATGAAGATTGTAGCCGTATTTTCGGATACCTATATGGTAGGCCGTCCTGCACTCATGTTATGCACTGAGATCACGATGAGACTAATGAGCCATTTATACTGTTTAGGATACCTACAGGGTAGTCTATTGCACATGATGATACTAAGTTTCAAAATCTTGCTAAGAGTTGTCCTGAGATAGCTAATTGATAGCCTGAGTCTTTGGTGGATGCTAGTTATGGATATGACTCATCATTGAGATATATGACCGAGATAATTTACTTTTGAAAGTATACTTGATTATATGTTAGTATTTATTCTATCTCCCCAATGATAGTGGAGGATAATATAAATACGATGTATCGAAGTCTTTATTTTTTTATTACTTTCTTTATGCGTTAGTTAAGATTAACGATTATCAATTCACTATTTGAGACATATGGTATATACATGAGGGTTTCCTTGTTTAGATTATTTTGCTCGACGTACCAGTCTCGTGTTGTGGATTTCTAATTGTTGATTTATTCAGTTTGTATACTCTTAGTTCGGTATTAATGTTTAGATATCTACAAGTTGAGACATATGGTATATACATGAGGGTTTTTTTGTTTGGATTATTTCACTCGACGTACTACGTCTGGTGTTGTAGGTTTCTAAATGTTAATTCCACTTAGATATAGGGAAAATAATCTAGGTAGACTATGCTTATAGATAGAGCCTCCACTCAATCTAGTTG
>BQKN01041695.1:0-22539 GCA_022839385.1 Asparagus kiusianus | reverse complement strand
ACACACATTATATTGGTTTTCATGTATATATATAGTTTCATATATACATATATGTTTGGTTTCCATGTATATATATAGGTATATATATATATACATAGTTTTGAGTTTTCATGTTCATAAATATGAGATTACACTTTTCATATTTATTATTGTGTTTTGGTTTAGCTATATAGATATGAAACAAATTTACATTCATATATATAATCATATGTTTCATACTCTATTGTGTTTTTGAAAACATTGCATAGAATATGCAATTTTATGAAAATATTGTATTCTTAGTTTGTAGACTTTAATATCAGTTTATACATGTTTTACTAAGTCTATAAAAACATTTCACAAAGTTTCAAAAGTTGGTTTATGTCAAAACATCAAAATTCAAGTATCTCATATTTTCATGTTTTGGACTATTTTGCAAAATGATGATATTTCTCATTTGGGAAGTCTTTTTAGAAAACCAGTTTTTGTAGCATGTGTATTATCATGTCTACAATCATTCTCCAAAGTTTTATATGTTTTGGAATTTATTTGATATTTTTAAACAGCATTTTAAAATCAGAAAATCAGATTTCCATATGTCAGTTTTCGGTCGACCGCACCGGTCGACCGATCATTGGTTCTTTCCTCAGTATGCGACAGAGAGTCTGTCGGTCGACCGGGCCGGTCGACCGAAAGCTCCATCGGTCGACCGCACCGGTCGACCGACGATTGTCCAGAGCTGCTTCTTCGTTTTTTACTCTTCATCGGTCGACCGACGATATTTTCGGTCGACCGACAATATAGCCGTTGCTTTTTAATGGCTCTTTCTCTGAGCTGTTTGCTGGGGTTTTTGGTCATTTCGTTTTGGGGTTTTTGCTGAGATTCTTAGAGGGTATAAATACCCCATTGCTGATGTCTTTTCAAGTTAGTTAAGAAAAAAAGTTTAAAAGATTTTAACAAGGGTTTAAACTTGTTTAATGTTTGTTTAAGTGTGTTTTAAGAAGCTTTTAAGCAGTTGAGTGTTTCGGTTTTGTGATTCAATTCTACAAGAGCTTGAGGAGATCATCTATTGGTGTTTGGGCATTCAACTATTCTCCCTCCAACTCTTGATATATTGAGAAGTTTTCTAAACTCTATTTCTAGCTATTTTATATATTTGATTATCATTGTTATTTAGCTAGAACTACATTGAGTTTAGTTTTGATTTATATCTCTTTATTCACACACACCCTTTTGAGCTTATTGTATTTACATTCATAGTATAATTTAGGGTTGTGAGTTTGTGACTAAGAGTTGTGCTTAATTGAGTTCTCACCTTATTTTGAGAATAATCATTTGTTATATTTGTGCTTATTGTGAGATTCACTGTGTAATACACTTGTACACCGAGTGAGGAGTGTGTGGTGAGAGTCGGGGATCGTCCCAAGAGGAGTGGCGTCGGTTGACGTGCCTAGAGAGAGGTTGTAACCGAGCACTTGAGGGAGACACGGCTAGGTCCAACACTTAGTTGGTGTAGAGTGTGATTGCATAGTGTTTATCGTGTGAGAGTTTTCGGTGAACTTGTAAACCGAGTGTGTAGAAGAAGTTCCGGCTTCCAAACCGGATTGTGTTAGTGGATTTCTCCCCGGGAGTGGGGAGCGGAGACGTAGGATGGAAGGTCCGAACTCCGTGATCATATCGTGTGTTTGAGTGTGCTTTGGCGCTTATTTATACTTATGTCTATATCTCTTGTCGCCATTGTCATTAGCTCATTATTTATATGATCCACTATCTAGTTCATATTGTTTACCCCTTGTGTTAGTTTATATATCCTTGCATATATATATTTCATCATATAGGATATATCTCATTGTGTATATTGTATATTCTTGCTCATTATTGGTTGTGTATCTATCTTGCAAGAATATATTTGTTAAATAATTTTAATTGGCATTTAATCGGATTAGATTAGCATAAGACCCTAATCACCCCCCCTCTAGGGTCTAACAGGAGCGTCGTAGCCGCGGATCTCGATCCAGGTCGTGGAGGAGGTCGAGTATGAGTTCGACCAGCAGAAGTACGAGGAGTACGTGTCCTCGTCTGGATCAACCTCCCCCCGTAAGTCCAAGAAATCCCAGAAGTTCTCCTCCAGGAGAAAAGTTCGTTGGTGCGAAGAAGTTGAAGCCACCAACGACAACCTCACCCCGATCGACGCCGAAGTTGCGTCGGGTGAAGTCCCACCGGCCTCCAAGCAGGTCAAATCCGCCATTGAAGGCGTGGTGACTCTCTCTAAGAAAGCTCGCCAGAGGCAGCGTCAACGCCTTGCGAAGCAATTCGTAAAGGCCATGGAGTCTGTTGATGGGGTCCGCTACAATGCGGATCTGAAGAGCAAACGAGGCAAACAGCCTCAACAACAAATGAAGGGTGGTTCCTCCAAGCCATCAACGATGGAGTGGGTCCGTGTCAAACGGAATCGCTCGACGTTGGAGGAGCGTATCCGCAAACGCCGCGCATTATCAGCGCAGGCACGGGCTAAAGCTGAAGAAGCCCGTCGGAAGCTACAGAAAGAGGTGGTCAAGAAGCCGCCATCAACTCGCAGAGTTTAGAAGCCGAAGTCTGAAGCGGCGGCTCAGACCAAGGAGCAACAATTGCAGCCTCCGAAGGTTCAATATCCGGCAAATCAATCCAAATCACCGGTGATTTCCGCAATTGTTTCGGGAGATCCCACAGGACCATCCCAGAAGAGGAAGTCGGTTTTGGAACGCCTCGGTCCACTTTCCAAGGAATGAGGCAAAGCACCAGTCCAAGAACGGTTGGGGCCAATGAAGAAGTCCCAAACGATTCAACATGCTGGGGGTCGCCGCAACCCTCAACATTTGGAGAAAATCGTGGCACCCAAGCGCACAACTTTGCGCATCGAAGTGCAGGAGCCCGCTGAAGATTCACGCCCACAAAGGCGCGTTTCGAGGCGCGTGACTCTTGAAAGCCCAAAGAAGGCAATTCAGCCTCAGAAGGAAACGTTGTCGTCTGATGACGATGACGTTATACCTGGGAAATCGTGCCAACACACGTTAGGTTGCTCCGACTTTCAAACGGACGAGTTGTACTATCGTGCTGGGGGTACGAGCAAATCCAGAAAGAGAAGCCCTTGAAGGCTCGAAACTCAGTGTCCTTGTTCAAAGCTCATTCGGGCGGTACTGTCTGAGTGCAACTGTGTCAAGGCAGTCCCGGAGAGAGTTTCGGTGTTCGAAAGACTCAGCACTGGAACGCCAAAACCAAGGCATAGGCGTTTTCGACGAAGAAGAACAATGGTCGAAGAAGGCGAACATTCAAGAGTCACCGCCAACATGACCAGCAAAGGAACATCGGCTCAGGACAACCCCGAGGCGATTCCAGAGGTGCCCCGACGTGTAACTCGTCTTCAATCCGGAGCCATCATTCGTGCAACGTATGGTAGGGTTCGGACAAGAGTACCTTCGGGAGATGAAGAATCAGATGTCGGCTCAGCAATTGCATCTGACAATACCGTGTCCAGTGAAGGGTAACTCCGCGAATCATTCATGATAAGCGCGGAGCAAGTGGCCAAGATGCTCGAAGAGGCCATGGCCAAACAACAGGAAAACTTTAGGTTCGAAATGCAGATGGCCATGCAGAGCATGAGAGAGATGCATGACCAACAGATCCAGGCACTGACGAACCAGCAAGGCGAACCAAGCCGCCGTAATCTAGTTGTTCAGAAAGTGGAGAATGCGAATGCGGATGAAACCCACAATGCCAATGATCCTCCCATTAATGCAGGGGGTGGCAATGAGGATGCTAGTCACAACAACACGCTTCCACCTCCGAATCGTACTGATGATAACTCGGGTGAAAGTTTGAAAATTAAAAACCTCGAGAACAAAATCAACACATTGATTTCCGCTCAAGAGATGAAAAAGACGGGCATTCCTTGTCCATACCCAAGAGAGTGGGAATCAATCCCATATCCGGCAAAGTTCAGTCTAATTAACTTCATGCCGTTTAATGGAATGGGCTCACCCACTCAGCATTTGATTTATTTCAAATCGCACTTGGGGGTAATCTCTGGTAATGAGTCTCTAACGGTGCGGTCATTCGTTGGCACTCTTCACGGAGCTGCCTTCGATTGGTATCGCCGCCTCAAGCCAGGTAGCATAAACAGCTGGGACGACATGGAAACTAAGTTCCTCACAAATTTCTTTGACGACGATACCGAGATATCCATCGGATCGCTGCTCGATGAGAAGCAGAAAGACGGGGAGTTAGTCGACACCTTCGTCAAAAGGTTCCGGAACAAGGCGATGAATTGCCGGGATCCGATCACTGAGGAGTTCATCCTCCAGACCTGCCACAACAACCTTTCGCTGGACGTGTTGGAAGCAATGGGAACAGCACCATCCAAGACATGGAAGGATTTGAAGGTCCGAGGAGAGCAAGCTGAGCGATTCCTCAGGAGAAAGAAGGCGTAGAGAGGCCAACCGGCAACGAATCCTCCAAAACAGAACTTTGTCCCAAAAGGAAAAGGTAAAGCTCATGCTAATGCCGTTGATGCTAACCAAACTTTTCAATTGCAACCTCAGCAACAGCAGCAGCAACGAGCGCCACAACAATTACAGCCGCATTGGCAGCAACGGTCTCAGAAACAAAAATACAAAAATCTTTAGAGCCAAAGTTTCCTAAAGTGTACTCCTTCAAAGATGACGAAGTGCCCGCCATCTTCAAATATTTGTTGGAGAATAACAAAATCCAGCTGCTAGTGATCGTGGATCAAGAGGGAGCCAGCAAAGTGACGGATCCGAAGTACTGCGCATACCATAGAGCGGTCCATCACCCTACGAGGTCATGCTACCACCTCAAGGACAAGATCCAGGCGTTAATCGACGTAGGGGTCATAACCTCAAAACCGACCAAGAATGTGGGAGCAAACGCGGTGTCAATCAGTTTTGGATCGGTGCCTACAACTTGGTTCGAGCCAAAGCGCGTCACCAAAGTCGGGATGAAGACGGTGAATGATGACCCACATGGACAGCGCCAAAAGGGACTTGTGCCACACATAGCCCCGAACGGTGAAATCCTCTGGGTTCATCCAGATCTCATTGAAGATGAACAGTGGACAACGTCTTCGAAAAGAAGGGGCAAAGGAAAGGCTTGTCATGCAACTTCCGCAATCTTCGAAGAAGACGGCGATGAAGCTCCTACCTTTCCGCTTTCCGACGAGGAACAGGAAGTCTTTGCGACCCGGAGTGGAAATGAGTATCACTTCAAATATCCATCTCCTGGTGATCAATTAGCTGAGCAAGGAGTGGCAAAACGGGGACCAGCCAAGACTCTCACAGAGCTGGGGGTGATTACGGTTCCTAAACTGGTTGAGGAGGCTCGACGACAGCCGGCAGATAAACAGAAAGAAAAGAGGCCCGAGGAGGTTCAAAATCCGAAGCAGTCTCGTTTCAGTCGTCCGATTGGAAAGGATAAACTGGAGAGTTTGAAAACTCCGCGCGTCTTCGACATCATGGCTCAGCTATCCAATATTCCAGCGCGGATAATGCTATATGAGTTGCTACGGTTGTCTAAGGAGACTAGAGAAGCCTTGCAAGAGGCCTTGGCCGATTTAGAAGCGTTCCTCACTCGGATCAAGCCAGCTCCTGAAGAACTAGAAATGTTAGCTCAACATTGTAATGTGGCAGCTAAGAACATTCCCTACATCACCTTCACCAAAGAGGACATGCAGACGAAGAATTCAAACCATGATCGGCCCCTGTACTTCATCGGGTACATTGGCTCCAGCGAAGTCAACCGAATCCAAGTGGATCCGGGTTCCGCTGTGAGTATTATGCCACTTCGCCTAATGCATAGCCTTGGCATTCCAGTCAGCAAATTGGCGTCTACAGGCACGGTCATTTACGGATTCAACACCAGCGGGTCAAGGCCTTTGGGAAAGATCCGAATAAAGTGCCAAATGGGCGATCTGAAGACGGAGGTCACGTGCTACGTGATTGATGCTGAGACATCCTATAACTTACTACTGGGTCGGCCTTGGATCCATAGTAATGTTATAGTTCCCTCCACCTTACATCAGTGTCTGAAATATATCGACACTGATGGAAGGGTCAGGACGGTGGTCGCGGATAAACAACCATTCAAAGGGTATGAGAATTACTTCACAGATTCTCTCCTTTATGGTAACGAATCCGATACGGAACCATCGGTCCAGGGCACGGACAGCGAAAAAGAAGCTGATTCCGAGGCCGGATTCGATTACAATGGCGGTTTTGTTTTAAATGACATTGTACCCTTTGTAATCAATCTTGACGACGAACAATCGTCAGATAGCGGTTGTAACTGGGAACTTGCCGATATTAAAATAAATCATGATTTAGAGTACTCCTTGTCTCTTGATGATGCGATAAAGGGATTATACGATAATCCTGATTTATGTATGCTGCTCCGATCATCTTATGTAACGAAGAAACGTCTCCAGCATTCTTTCGGAACAACCCGAATTATTCCTGCCAAGATAGGGGGACAAAAAGAAGTGATTTACGGTAAAGGAGAAAATCTTCCGTTGCCAGATCATTTCCTAAGAGAAGACGAAGATGATGATAAATCTGGTCTGCACTTATCTAAGTATAGTCCGGAAGCGCGCACGCTCATGGAAAAACAAGGGTACGACTTCACACTCGGAGAAGGTTTATACTTCGATCGAGGTTCCCGTATCCCAGTCAAAGCGGCATATGTACCAAAAGGGAAACCGGATGATTATTACCGTCACAAGAGAGGCTTAGGCTATGTTTCATCGTCTGATGACGAATGTGGTTGGCAAATCATCGATCAAATTGCTAACAAAGCTAAGGATGGGTACTTGCCAGATTCTTCAGCTGGGGATTCCGACACAAATTTGGGAGAAATGTTCAAGACCTTAATGTCGAACATGACTACAGCTGATCCATCTACGATGGAAGACGATGATCAAATGCCAACATGGGAGGACCCATGGATTCATCACCTAAACATGCAGTATGGCGATAGATTTGAACAGTGGGAACCCCCTACCGAAGATGAAATAGTCCAAATTAATATGGGCGATGAGGCCAACCCAAAGCCCATATTCATCAGCGATAGTCTTCCCCCAAATGAGAGGGAGGAATTAATTGCTCTCATCAGGGAGTATATTGACGTCTTCGCCTGGAACTATGAAGACATGCCAGGGCTCGACCCCAATGTGGCAATGCACCGCCTCGACATCAAGCCGGACGCCAAACCTGTCAAACAACAGCAAATACGGTTTTGTCCGCAGATTATGGAAGCCATCGAGGCAGAGGTTAAGAAGTTGATCGACTCAGGATTTATCCGAGAGGAACAACATCCAGACTGGTTAGCCAACATCATTCCCGTCATGAAGAAGAATGGCAAAATCAGGATTTGCATCGACTTCAGGAACCTGAATGAAGCATGTCCAAAAGACGATTTTCCGCTCCCAATCACAGATGTCATTATCGATAATACATGCGGATTCGAGAGAATGTCCTTTATGGACGGCTTTTCGGGGTATAACCAAATCAAGATGTACCCAGATGATGAGAAGCATACAGCGTTCAGAACGCCCCTCGGTGTCTTCTGCTACACGGTGATGCCTTTCGGTCTGAAGAACGCAGGTGCCACATACCAACGAGCGATGACTAAGATTTTCCAGAAGCACCTCAGGAAAACGGTTGAATGCTACGTTGATGATTTGGTGGTAAAAAACCGCAACAAAGAAGATCACATCAAGGACTTAAAGACGATGTTTGATCTCATGCGGAGTCATCAATTGAAGATGAATCCCACAAAATCCTTCCTCAGAATGTCCAGCGGAAAATTCCTTGGATTCGTCGTCACCACTAAGGGTATACACATCAACCCAGACAAGGTAAAGGCAATACATGAATTGCAACCCCCGAGGAATCTAAGAGAGCTCAGAGGATTGCAAGGGCGTTTAGCTTACATCCGGAGGTTCATCTCAAATCTTTCTGGGAAGTGCCAACCATTTTCTAAGCTAAACAAGAAAGGTGTGTCATTTATTTGGGACGACGCCTGCCAAAAAGCACTCGAAGATATCAAGACATATCTCACGAACCCTCCTGTTCTTGTTGCACCAAAATCAGGTAAACCGTTCTTGATTTACATCAAGGCGATGAACCATTCGATAAGTGCTTTATTAGCACAAGATGATGATAATGGTCACGAACAGGCAGTTTATTACCTAAGTCGGACCTTGATAGGCGCCGAGTCTCGATATCCGATGATTGAGAAAGAATGTCTCGCATTGGTATTTGCAGTGCAAAAGATGCGACATTACTTGGTTGGCCAGACGATTTACGTCATTGCTAATGTTAATCCGGTACGGGTATTCATGACTCAACTGGGTTCGATGAATTGGCGGTTAGCGAAGTGGTCTCTTCTCTTGTCCCAGTATGATTTGCACTTCAAACAGCAGAAGTCAGTCAAAGGACAAGCAATTTGTGATCTTTTGGCGGCAAGTCCGACAATAGATACGGTTGAAGTATATGATGACTTGCCAGACGAAACCCACGAGGTTAATACCACATCACACCAACAAGTATGGCAATTATACTTTGATGGTGCTTCGAGAGCAGTTAATAAGGCAATAACCCCTGGATGTTCTAGAGTCTCCTCCGGAGTTGGAGTTGTCTTAGTTTCCCCGGGGAAGCATGTGATGCCTCGGGCTTATTCACTGACGGATCCATGTTCCAATAACGTAGCCGAGTACAACGCCCTCCTCATTGGACTCAGTTTCGCCAAGGAGCTGGGGGTCGAATATCTCGAAGCTTTTGGGGATTCTCAATTGATAGTCAACCAAGTTCGTGGAGAGTATGAAGTCAGGAACCCAGATCTAATTCCGTACCACCAAGAGGCCATCAAAATAACGGATTCTTTTGAAGAATTCTATATTGAATACATCCCTCGTCTCCAGAACACTTATGCGGATGCACTGGCAGCACTAGCAGTATCACTCGTGCAGCCGGCCGAAACTGAACTACTAGTCACAGTGAGATCACATCAACTCTGTATACCCATATACAATATGGATATCGAAGAGGAAGATAACAGAAACGAAAACGCTAAAGAGATGAACTCAACCCAAATCGAATCTGAGTCTCGAGATTAGCGCTTTCCCATCATTGATTATGTCTAATATGGCATTTTGCCGGAGGATGTAAAAGAAAAAGAATCTATTCGCCGAAGAGCACCACGGTTCTTTTACAATACCGAGACCCGTACATTATACCGTCGAGGGTATGATGATTTGCTTCTCCGATGCCTTTCGAACGAAGAAGCAAAAGAAGTTCTTAAGGAAGCACACGAAGGAGAATGCGGTGCGCATCAGCCTGGTCCCAAGCTGTATGATCGAATCAGAAGAATGAGATATTTCTGGCCAACAATGGTACGTGATGCAATCGAATATGCACGAGAATGTCACGCCTGTCAAGTGCATGCGAATTATATGCACCAACCACCGGAGCGGTTACACACGTCAACCACATCCTGGCCATTCGAGACATGGGGTATGGACATTGTCGGTCCTATTTTTCCTCCTTCAGTCAAAGGTGATCGATTTATCCTCGCTATCACGGACTACTTTTCAAAGTGGGCTGAAGCAATTCCGCTTAAAGAAGTGAAGACGAACAACGTCATCAACTTCATCAAGCATCATGTCATATACCGACACGGCGTGCCGAGACGGATCATTCATCACAACGGTCCGCAATTCATAAGCAACGCTTTCATCAAGTTCTGTGACAAATTCAAGATTCAAGATGTTTCGTCAACGGCTTATTATCCCGCTGCTAATGGATTAGCTGAGGCTTTCAACAAGACGATCATCAAGATCCTGTCAAAACTCGTGAAAACCAATAAGCAAGATTGGGACGATAAACTCGGCGAAGCGCTCTGGGCTTATCGCACCACCATACGCACACCTACGGGAGCCACCCCATATTCGTTGGTGTACAGATGTGAAGCTTTGCTACCATTAGAGATTCAAATCCCCTCCCTTCGGATCGCTCTTGCAACGGAGATGACGACCGAAGAGCAACATCAGAAACGTCTCGAAGAACTCGAGAGGCTGGACGAAAAGCGCTTGGAAGCTCAACAACACATCGAGTTCTACCAAGCCAGGATATCTAGGGCTTTCAACAAGAGAGTCCGACAGAGAAGCTTCAAGGAAGGAGATCTGGTCCTCGCTGCTCGCCGACCAATAATCCTCAACTCCAAGAAAAAAGGTAAATTCGAACCCAAGTGGGAAGGACCGTTTGTAATAGACACAGTCTATTCAAACGGCGCATATCGCCTAATTTCTCTAGAGGGTATCAGGCAATTAATGCCAATAAATGGAAAGTTCCTGAAAAAGTACTATCCTTAGTACATTCAGAATAACCCATTTATCGGGAAGTTCCTTGAAGAATATTACACTCAATATTCTAGAGGATAACCCAAAATCATTTTCACCACCAAAATCCCTCACTGATCAATTCCAATTGACAGTGAATCCACCAAAAAATGTTCTTCTAGCCCTCTTGACTCTTTTCATGAACAAGAGGTCCACTTTCAGTTCGGAGTCCCCTTTCGATAAACGAAAGAACTCCCTTTCTTTTCTCTTTGGTTAAAACCTTCTCATGGTTATAACTGAAGTTGAAATTTCACTTCGATAAACGAAGAACTCATCTTTTTATCAGGTAACCAATCCTATAAAAGGTAAGTTTATCTAGATCTCCCGGATTCTCGGAGTGGAGATCCCACTTCTAGTTTCTTTCTTGCACTAGAAATAGAATATAAAATTCTTCCTTTCCAGAATCAAGGAATAGAATATAAAATTCTTCCTTCCTTGTTCGGGGAATAGAATATAAAATTCTTCCTTTCCCACACCAACTCTTTTTCCAAAATTTATCAATTTAGGATTCATCCTAGGAAGTTTATCCCGAATCCTAAGCAGGGATAAGTCTGCGCCTAACACGCGCTGCCGGATTAGTCTTTTTCCGATTGAAAAAAGATACCAGAGTTTGATTCCGGGGTATTTTATCCTAAAACCTAAGCAAGGATAAGTCTACGCCTAACACGCGCCACTGGTTAGTTCTTAACCATTAAAAAGAACACTCGTCCACATATTCAATATTGTGGCAGGTTGTTATTAATAACACCAAAATCCATGCCTTACACGTATGGGGAATTTTATCCTGAATCCTAAGAAAGGATATGCCGACGCCTAACACACGTCGCCGGTTTGGTCTTTATCCGTAGAAAAAGATACCAGAGCCTGACTCTGGGGACCTTTGTCCCGAAGCCTAAGTAGGGATAAACCAACGTCTAATACACGTTGCTGGTTAGCCTATTCCCATGACAATGGCGAAGTCTACATATTTGAAGTTGTAGCTAAAAGTCTAAGGGAGTTCATTCCTTTAGCACAACGTCACATGCGGAACGGATTAAGACAATCCGCATGTAAGCCCGACTCAAACGGTAGTCGGTAAGAGCACATCAAATCCGTTAAAGGCTGAGGATTTACCAAAAATCCTAAGTCAACGTCTCATACACGTTGTTGTTTAGTCTTTTCACAGGAGAAAGACGAAGTCTACGTATTCAATGTCGTAGCACTAAAAGAGTTAACTCTTTTAGCTTAACCTCACGTGCGGAACTGATTTAGACAATCCGCATGCTAGCCCGACTCAAACGGTAGTCGGTAAAGGCTAATCAAATCCGTTGAAGGCTGGGGGTTAGCCAAAAATCCTAAAGCCAACACCTAACACGTGTCGCCGGGTAGCCTATTCCCGTAACAATGGCGAAGTCTATGTATTCGACATCATAGCACAAAGTCTTAGAGAATTTAATCTCTGAGCGTAACGTTACATGCGAACGGATTTAAACAATTCGCATGCTAGCCCGACTCAAACGGTAGTCGGTAAAGGCTCATTAAACCCGTTGATGGCTGAGGGTTTGCCAAAAATCCTATGAGTATTATGGTCAATCATTTCAAACGGAATGACGAATCATAATAAAGATGAAGATGAAAATCAGTTTCACTAAAGGAATCAAAAGTCAAAGTACTCAGCAAACAAAATCATACATAAAACCAATGACCAAAAATCTGCTGACTGATCTTAGACAGCTTCTCATCATAAGCTTGCCTAAGTTTAGTTCTGATGGACTCTTCGGTGGTGGCTGAAGTCCTCGCAGCAATCTCCTCTGTCTCGACTAGCTTCTGCTTCAAAGATTTTAGCTCATCAGATAAGGCAGTGTGGGTTTGCTAATCCTGTGCCCTCGTCATCTGAAGAATACCCATAGTCTCCTCTTTTTCACGGAGTGCTCTTCTGAGCTGGTCTATCTCGGTCGCACAAGAGGTAATAGAAAGGTCGAACTCGGCAAGCGAAGATGACCTAGCAGCAAGGCTGGTCTCAACTCGATCTACTCGGTCCCGCTGCATCTGAATCTCAAGCTCAGCAAGAATCTGAGTCTCGCGCGATGACTGTAAGCGGGTATCCAGCTCGGCAGCAATAAATGAGGAGGCGCCTGCATCTCGGAGCTCACGAAACATCTGAAGCTCATGATCTAGGCAATCGAGGTCATCAACTATAGCCTGTGCCAAATCTGGATATCCTGCTTCCCTTTTCAAATTGACTTTGGAATCAAGGAAAGGTTTGAATTGGCGAAGGAAGAGTCCACCGTGGAAAAGCTTGCCAATCATAGCATTCACGAAGGAGAAGAAGGAGCGAAGTTCTATGCAGAGAACGATCTTCTCAGGATCGTTATCTGATAGCAATTCCTTCACTAGGATATGAAGCCGAGAAGAAGACCCTACACAAAGAAGGAGAAATCCGTCAAAAATGTTTTGAGGAGGAAATAAATAACATTCTCAGTTGCTTAATTTATACCCTCTTGAGTCACTGGGGGTACTGGGGGTGTAACCACTGTAGAGGCATCAACTGGTGTAGTTGGTCTCGCAGTCGGCTCAACAGGATCAGTCTCGACAAAAGCTCCTGTCAAACACAAAACAGAATTCTCAGAGACATCACATTATAGCTGCATTAGTCAAGAATTGGCTAGTCCTATAATTAACTTGGGATGAGACACGTACCTTCAAAAGAACCACCCTCAAGGTTCTCAGGGAATGTGGACTCCGGAAACATATCTCCAGGCAACTGGTCATCAATCTGAGGAGAGCCACACATTAAGTGAATCATAGGAGTGTCCACAAGCAAGCCTTTCTCGTCAAAATCATCAATCGAGAAATCTGACACAAGAAAATATAAGTACCAAAGAAGAATGAAGAGACTACAACCAATAGAAATGAGTTACCTCTTATGGGTGCGTTAGCCTCTTTATTCCTAAGATCCACGCTCGCCTCCTGCAGGTTATCTAAAGGAGCGAGAAGCACTAAGACAATCAGGGAATGCACAAATTCTGAATCATTCGACTCCTTTGCGTGCCATCTAAAAAATATATTGTCAATAGTAGATGTACCTGGATTTGCGGAATCAGGTCCTACATTGATATCCTCCCTAGTGTCGGCAACCCCTGTAGGCCTTTCTACCTGGGGCAGTGAGTCAGGCTTACCAGAAGATACAGGAACAGGATCGGGACTCATCTCGCTTTCTCCACGCTCTCCTATATAGAGATGGAAAAGCGTGAGTTAATGTTCTGAATAATCAAGAGGATGGTTTACAGGGTAGATGTTACCTCCGTCACTAGCAGAATCATCACCAGCCAAATCCATATCAGATGCTTGTGAAGCTGCGTGCGGCTTGCGAGCTAATCTCTTTCGCCTAGCAGCAGGGACAATAATCGAAGGTCTCGCATGGGGTTGATGACGGAACTCCTCTTCCTGGTCACCAATGGTCTCTGAAACATCAAACCATTGTCAGCTTTAATAATTCTGGAAAGCAGAAGAAGAAGATTAATGATTAACCTCGTTCGGAAAAGTCCTCGTAATCTTCAGGATTTTCGCCTGAAGCCTCGTCTGCAGAATGGAAGGTCCTCTTTCCCTCTTCATCAATCCGACGAGTCTTGTTCCGTATCCTCTGTGACCGATCGTTCTCCCAAATCCTACGAGAATCAACCTGAGAAGCTTCCTCGGCCTCTAGCTCTGCGATCGGCTTCACGGGGATAGTCTTATTAGCTGCTAACAACCACTTGCAGCTTAAGAAAGTGAGGTTCAACTGCCGATCAGCACTCGGGAGACTGAACTTAGCACCAGTACAGCCAGTCACGGTCCACAACCATGCACAGAGACCATCCACCAAACCGCCGTGAGCTCGAAGCTGCTGATGGGGATTCCCGACGTAAAGCTGATCATAGCCAAACTGGCGAGCGAATCGGCAGGGTAGATATGGCTCTATGAAACACTGATCCCTCACCCGAAAAGTCAGATAACCTGGCCTAATGTTCACCAGCCAGTTAAAGCAGCCGATGTCTAAGTGAGTTCGATACTCCCTCGGTCTCTCTTCATCTATCAAACAATCGCCGCATCGGCCGGAGAACTGCGGAAAGCAAGTGGAAAATGTCCAACACTTATGGACCTGCAGCTGCTGTTAGATGTTAGAAAATCCGCGCCCCTCCCACTTGCCATTCTTAAGCAACTGCAGTAGGGGAACGGAGTGGTCTGTAGCGTTCGGTACCGACATCATATCAGAACGGTGAAGGACGAACCAAGCCATCAAATAAGTGTAAGGAAGCTCCGTCTTAATGGTGGGAATCTGACCTGGCAAATCACTTTCCTTCCGTGTAAAGACACCAGAAAGCTGTCGAAGTCCTCGATGAATGTTAGCCACCATCACCGGAAGAAGTGAAAGTTCTTTCTTGTAGGCGAGCTGAACTGCTGGGTAGAGCACTTCCAAGGGTAAGGCATCGCCAGACTGATATGGAACCACGCATTTCTTTAACCAAATAGCGAGATATCCGGCAAGAAGAGTCATCGGTCGAATCGGTGCGGTTGCATGCCATAAGAATGATTTGAACTTGGTCCCTGCAGGAAAGCCACCCTCAGGACTGCTAGTGGTATAAGAATGAGCGTCAATCTTCTTCAGTAGACTGTTCACCGCTGAGGGAGTAAGTGTGGCCAACTCATAAATAGCCTCGCCAGAATTACTTTCCAGATTCTTGAACAAATAGTTTGCAAACTGCTTCAGACTCACGAATACCTTAGTCCTCTTTGCTAAAGGCTCAGACTGCGCCAAAGCAATATGATAGTGACAAGTGAGGTCCCATAGAGTCTCATAGCGATCGGGCATACGATCCTTCAATTGATTCAATTCATGATTGGAGGGGAAGTATTCCTGATATAACATCTGTCCCATGGGCAAACCAGAAATCCTGTGCATCTCGTGAAGAGCCAAGCCCAACACCCCTTGCCGGGTCAGAAAAGTGTTCGAATCTGGATTATAAAGCTCGAACAAAGCACAGAAATGCCTCGCGCTGACAGGCAAGCCATACATGGTGGCACGAACGGCTACATATAAACCACAAGCGTGCAACTCCTCGCCCCATCGGCTTAAGACGTACGTCGTCATGCGAGTCCACCAAAACTTGTCCAAAGAATGGACCCAACCATAAATTCTGTGACGCGTCGCAGGCATCTCCCGTCCTAAAACAGCGAGGCGATTCCTTAAGGTAGAAGCGGTGGCAAGGAACTCGTTACGTGGTGGTGCATCCAGCCCCAATACTCCTGCTCGAGCTAGGAAATGCCTGATGAGTGATGTAACCGCAGTGGACGCTCTCATGCTCCTCCGTCAAGCACCACGACATCTCCCGTGTCACAGCCTGACGCCTGAGCTCAGTCAATGAACGATGCTGAGGAATCTTCGGCAAGTATATGAAACCACTGCCGGTTTTATGAAGCCACTGCTCGGCATCAATAAACACGGCATCCGGGTCTTCGACAGAGTCGCCAAATAAAAAATCGCTCTTCCTGAGAGGCTGAATAGAACTGGCATCCTTCACGAAAGGTGCATCTGTAATCAACTGTCGAAGAGCTCGATGCCCACCTTCCTTCACCACTTGGGCAACCTCAGTCGATGTGCCCAAAGCGAACTGAGGAGTAACTGGAATGGGGAAAGATCGTCGGAAGTCGAATAGTACTCGCCACGACGCCCATATACTACATGAGATGAGAATGATCCAGAAGGATATCCCACTAGAAATAAACAGTTAAACACCTGTTAGTCTTAATTATAAAAGGAAATTGAACTCATCTTATAAATGGGTAAGATAGAGTCATTGCCTTATAAAGGGTGAGATGATTTGGCCACATTGTGCAATCACAAGATAGGGTATATTGACAATATATCCCTATCTTATAAAGCACAATGCAGCTTTAAATCGCCCCCTTTATTTTGAGATATGGTTTTGACCAAGCAAAACCTATCTTTAAAGCGTCGATCCTCACCAAGGAGAATCAAGGCTCTTCCCGATTGCCTCACCAAGGAGAACAACGTGGGGTAAAAGGACCAATTTGCAAATTTCCAAGAAAAAAGGGCTAATTTGTAAATTTTCAAATATGCCAAAAATAGCTCACCAGCGTAAGAGGGAGGCGCGCCATCAGCCGACGCAGCAGGGGAGCGACCTCTCGAGACACGCGACATAATGATCTACAAAATAAATTGAGGGATCAGATCCAGAAAAAAGTTCCCATTTTTATCAATTCTACCCCCCTAAAAGAGAAGCTCGAGGCGCCAAATCATAATCCTAACCCTCATATGCAATCCTATAAATTCATAAATTAAATTAAACATGAAATATCCAAAAATTATGGAGGGTTTACCTGAGGAAAAGCTTGAGGATCCGACAAAAAATTAGATCTTGAAAAGAGCTCGAACCACGCGCTCGAGGGGCCTGAGAGAAACTTTAAATAAGGAAGTTTTGAAGGATTTTTCGGTCTAAGATCAAGAGGAAACCTAGATCTAAGACAAATTTCAAGGTTTGAAGGTGAAAAGATGCTTGAGGGAAGAGAAAATTAAAAAAGAGGTCAAAGGGGGGGCCGGCCCTAAGAGAGAGAAAAAGAGGTTTTTTATAGAGGTGAACCAGCCTTGAACCACAGTGAACCAGCCCTGAACCGGACCAGAAATGACTGAACCAGACCAGATCAAGCCAAATCAGTTCAGACCAGTCTGAACCAGACCAGACTGAACCAGTCTTGAACCAGGCATGAACAAGTTTTGAACCAGATTGAACCAGGCATGAACCAGATTGAACCAGTTTGAACCAGATTTGAACCAGTTTGAACCAGAATTCAAATTGAAGCTGAATCGAGCGTCGAAACAACTTCAAATCGACCGAGGGTTCAATCCTTCGTTTATTTTGGCCTCTCCCACACATTCGGAAGGATCGGAAGAAATTTTTTTGAGCCAAATTATTGCCTTTCTGACATATTATCAGACCGGTTCAGATAATTATCACACCGGTTCAGTTCATTCGGGCATGAGAAATACTCCAATAAGGTATATGAGTATAAACTATTCCCTATTTTTGTTGAGAAGTTCCTAGAGAATATTTTTTTTTCTAAAAATATTCTTAAGGATAACTCAATAACACAACGCCGGACAACGCGTCGTAAATAAAGACTCAACGCCAACAATCGAGGGTCAGTTATATGTTGAACCAACAAGCACGAGCTAAAGATTGGAAAATCAGGAATCGATTTCAAGTTCAAAATTCCGACAACGGTCAGACAATAAATGCAGCACCGGAACCCTTACAGACGTTCGACAAAGCACCGAATAGCCTGAAGGATTGAAGGAATACAGAACAAAAAGTCATTCCAAGGTCCCGTTACACCGACTGAGGGTAGGGGCAATCATATCCAAAGCATTCCAGACCCTTCTATAAAAGAACGAGGCTGAAATACTTTGGAGGGGGTATCTGTAGGCGTATAAAATTGCCTATAGGTCCCTTAGCATAGCTCGACACGGGGATTCGACGAATCAATGAGTAACGAGGCGACGTGGTCAACGAATTGCACGCGAGCAACAGAATGCATTCGCGTGCGGAACCAATCCAACGGTTCGGGAAGTCAACGAGTCGTCCAACCATAAAACGGATTCGAACTCAAACACCAAGGCGGATTTACTGCCAAATGAAGATCCAGACTATCAAATCGAGGTCCGGATAAATCAAATACCAAACCGGAAAGCAGAAAACGATGGAAAACAACACCCTGAGGGGCTCGGCAAAAACCGAGCCACCTCAAGGTGGCTCGGCCAAGGCCGAGCCACCTCAGGGTGGCTCGGCCCAGTGCCGAGCCACCCTGAGGTGGCCGGCCCAGATCTGTGCCAAATGCACAGATCTGGTTGCCTATAAATAGGAGGGGTGATTCATCATTTTAGAGGACTTTTGGAGAGCCGAAACTCTGCCGGATTGAGATCTTGTTCTTGAGTTCTTGAAGGCTTGAAGACTTGGACATTCAGATCTGTTTCTCGGCGAGCATCCGCATCACGAAAGGTAGGAGTTCGAGAGGATCGGATCTCAGATCTACGTTACTATACTCCGGATCAAAGCTTGGTCTTTGATCCCGAGAATCGATCGATTGTTTCCTTGGTGAAATAATCCCTCCGGCTATTATTTCCTTGGTGAAATAATACCCGTAATATTGCGTAGATCTGTTCGGATCTAGATCGTGCGGTGGTCAACGGATCAACCATCGGCGCAGGCAAACAACCCACGAAAGCGAGTGACCGGATAACAGGATCTCGCGATTTGTTCGATAAATAAGGAAAGTTGTAATTTTTATTTTTTGTTTGATTTTCATTGTAACCGGATCTTATAAAAAGACCGGATCTTTGTAACCCAAAAAGTTGTTATTTAAGAGTACAATGGAATCATCAATGAAGAAAGCTACCATTTTTCCCGCGAACAATATCGCCTATTATCCATTGTTTATCCTTGCATATAATTTCATTGTATATCATATTATTAGGATATATTAGTTAATAATTTTTAATTTGGTATTAATATCGGATTAGATTAGCAATTACCCTATTCACCCCTCTAGGATACTTTTATTTGGTATCAGAGCTTAGTGCTCTTTGATTTGTGGCTTAATCGTCTTGAGTCAAAAATCCTCACTTTGATTAATTGCTAATCTAGTTTTGTAATTATTTTTTGCTTGCATATTTATCATGGACATGCATGATGCACCTAGTTTAGGCTATAACAATAATATTGCTCCAAAATTTAATAATTTTCCTTATGCTCAATGGTGTTTTAGATTTATACTATTTGTTAGATCTAAAAATATTGATTTGTGGGAAGTTATTAATTGTGCTTATGTTGTGCCCACATTGGAGAAATCCAAGTGGACCTTAAATGATAAGAAAATGGTTATTATTAACAAGTTATTGTTAGAATTTTTATGAAATAATTTTGACTTTTTAATTTCTAAAAAAACTTGCTCATTTTGATAGTGCTTACACTTTATGGAAACATATAGAAGCACATCATTTTAACTTGGAGGAGATCCAATAGAATGCGGTGGATTCTGCTTCAAGAGACATTAGAGTTTCATCGTGCACACGGCTACTAGGCGATAGCCCTAGTGAGGTATGCTAGTCTGATTCTGATAATGAATCGTTTATTACGACGCCCCTGTTTTCACACATGGTTGCAGTCCAAGATGAACACATAGCTGTCTCACGTGCTATGATCCCACACTGTGCAATAATAAGTTTTACCAATCACATCAATATCCTCTAGTGGAATCAAAATAAAGTGCAGACGCAAAACAGGCAAAAGAAAGGAAATAACTACAATAGACATGATATAGAAAGAAATATCTCATAAATAAATCATGTCTCAATAAACAACCTGGAATACATCTGATATCTAAAATGAATAAATATGTCTCGATAAGAAACAACTAAAAATCTTACTAAGGCACACTGCCTTTACACTATGAAATAAACTCTAAGGTCTGAATAAAATATAACACTATGATAGAGTCTCTAATTAATCTCATGTGACGACGACTATGCAAGAATTCTGTCATCATGCGACTCTTCGGTACTTCGAATTACCTAAAAGAATATTAGAATAAAAAGAGCAACAACAAGAGCGTCTGAGCGATATAGCAACATCACCTCCATCCGCCCCCAGCGGAAAGGCTATTAGATGGATTGGAGGCTCTATCTATTAAACATAGTCTACCGAGATCATTTTCCTCTGTATCTAATAGAATTAATATTTAGACACCTACAATACGAGACGTAGTACATCGAGCGAAATAATCCAAACATGGAAACCCTCATGTATATACTATATGCCATGAATTGTAAACATCTAAAAATACCAAACTAAAAATAAACAATCTAAATGAAATCAACCTTTAGAAATCCACATCACGAGACTGGTACGTCGAGCAAAATAAAGAAAACTAGTAAAACAAAGTAAAGACATAAACATATTATGAATCGCTAATTATTGATCCCAACTAAGAAAATAAAGAAAACTAGTAAAACAAAGTAAAGACATAAACATATTATATTCATAATATCTTTCACTGACACTAGGAAGATAGAATGAATACCGGCACAAATCTCATGTACTTTTTAAATGCAAAGTACCTTGGGTCATATATTTCAGCAGTGAGTCAAAAACATAATTAGCATCTGCCAACGACTCGGGCTATCATTTAACTATCTCAATGCAACCCCGTGTAAGGTTTTGATACTTAACATTATCATGTGCAACGGACTACCCTGTAGATATCCTAATCAGTGTACACGGCTTATTAGTCTCAGCGCGATCTCAGTGCGTAACATGAGTGCGAAACGCCTACCATATAGGTATCCTAGAAGTACATCTCACAAGCCTCTTTGCACCCTCGTACGGACGAACTGCTAGATAAAGCATCCAAACCTGACTTAATGGCCTGTAAAAATGGAATATCGACGCACATCCCCCGTAGTACTGAACTGAACTCATCAACGATAGCCAGAAGGTGTGTGTATAATATGTACTAAATTCTTTCTCAAAGTAATCAGGTCAAAACCCATCATAATTCCTTTTAGCGTACTCATGTGTGTGCTATTACACTATTTGTGAATTTATGTATAAAGAAGTGCGGCTCAAAACCCGTAAACATATCTCAAGCAGATACAAAATAAAAATTCAGGCAACAACCTTAATAGTCGACTACTAGGCTTAGTAGTCGACTACACTGAATCCATCAAAACTCTGTAATAACATATATCTGTATCAGTAGTCAACTATTAAGAATATTAGTCGACTACTCTGCAAACACACAGTTTCTGTTATACTTAACTGGGAACGAGTAGCCGACTACTAAGCTTAGTAGTCGACTACTCTGTCAAGGCATGCATTTTTTCATGCACAAAACAGTGCTTATGTTAATTGTACATATCACGATGTTAAAACAAGATTTTATACTTGGCATATGCAACATGAATTATCTGAATCATCAAATTAAATTATTATATCTTTCAATTTAGCGTTTAACATCCTAATTAAATAATTTCTTCAATTATCTCATATGTAAACAAAGTGATTATCAACACATGATAAAAACTACTCATGAACAGAGGTAAAATTCATTTAATCATATTTATGTTACTTAAGTACCATAAACCTAGGATTTAAGCATGACTAATTAACATAAAAACTCAAAGAAACCTTCACGTAATATATCAATTATTTCAAATCAGCATATCTGCAGTTTTCTATGGAATATATCATTAGTAAATTAAGCATATCTTTCTCTAGACAAACTATTTTTAAGAATAATTTTCTGTTTTGGAAACTAGATCCACATAGTTATCATTTAGCACTAGTTTGGTTCAGTTTAGAGTTTATATGATATCTTAAATTTTTAGTTAAAGTTACACACGTGCAACAGTTTTCTACAGAATATGTCATTAGTAAATTGAATATATCTTTCTTTATAAAAACTCTTTCTTAGAATGGTTTTTCGTTATGGAAAATAGGTTCACATAGCTTTCATTTAACACTGGTTTAGTTTAGTTTAGGTTTTATATAGTATATCAAATTTCCAGTTAAATGCTATACACATGAAGTAGTTTTCTGTAATATATGATGAAAACAAAAACTAAAGCTCTTTATAATTCAATTAGATAACAAATTAGAGTTAACACACGAGTTAAACATAATAATAAATTTTAAAAAATAAAAATTTAATCACCCCTAATGATCATGATCAGGTTACTATCATAAATAATTAGGAAAAGCTAATGATCTAGCATTGGGTTAAGATTTATCATCAAAAATCTCATCTTCTTCATATTAGGTTAAGCCTTAAGCATGAAAACATTGATTAAACACTTTTATAATCATTAAACACTATGGGAATGAGTTTGATGCAGATGATCTTGCCTTATCACGTGTGCAAACCTCTGAAACTAATGTGAAACGACTCCTCGTCGCTAAATGTCGTAGATCTCGTCTTTTCCTCTCTTCTCGCCTCACAAGACACTCCCAAAATCTCAAATTTAGGGTTAGGGTTTGAGAGAGAGGAAGAGAGGCTGCTAGGGTTTGAAACTCTGATGAAAA
>BQKN01041690.1:0-19951 GCA_022839385.1 Asparagus kiusianus | reverse complement strand
CACTCCGTTGAGGTGCATTCGTCCGCTTCCACTGTAAGTTCTTCGTCCGAACTCGGATTTGAGTGATTCTAAATGCGCTGGAAGTCTGACGAAGAGTTCTATCAGCTCCAATGGTTAGATTATCTGTAGAATGAACGAGACACGAAGGGCGTTGTTCCTTTTGTAAACATCGCGGGGCTCCCGATTAGCCCGTGCCTTTGTTATTCCGAAATTCTGTCAGCTCACGTAGTTCGTCGATTCACTTCAAGCGTTGTAGACGGTAAAAATTACCGTGGCGGATTAGCGAACAAATTCGCCCGCAGAACAGGACCACCCTCTCTTAGGTGGAGAGCCTACTGTAGCCACTAAGTGGATTCGCTGGCACACGAGCCCCCACATTGGCCGCACCCGCCAAATCGCATGGGTCTGCCAGCAAAGCGAATCCGCCTTCACTAACTAGATCCGCTCGCAAGGGAGGTACTCAAATCCGCCCTCATGTGCCGAAACCACTTGAGCCACGTCTGCCTACGTGAGCCGAAAGCCGGATTTTCAGGAATAACCCTTCCCTGCTTGCCACGATGCGAGAGGAGGAGGGTACAGTGTCCCAGGTCGGTCAGACGGCCGCCCGCGGTTCAAGCGAACGAGACAGGTGCCGGACCGGCCTGCATACTCATAAATGCGGGTCACCTCACCCATCAAGAGGAAGAGCCGAAGCCGTCGGCGCGCCGCAAGCTATCTGGAGCTAGCTCTGACGCGAGACGTCCATTCTCCCACCCCTATTCAGACATAGGGAGAAGGGAGGAGGCACAACACCCCAGGACCGCCGGAGGGTTACTCGGTACCTCGCCGCACAAGTGAGCGGACAGTTACCAGAGCTATCGGCGTCCACATAAATGCAGCTTACCTCACTCCAAGCAAAAGGTCAGAGCCACCGGCGCTCAAGGAACTGGCCAGACCCACTTGAGTGTCTGGCAGCCGCTGTCACGAGTATGAGGAGGGACTTTCCCACTCCTACACGACGTGACACAACACGTCGTCCCACCAAACAACCGCTTGTTGTACAAAGAGACAGTCGAATGTCTTGGAACAGTGTATGGTCAAATCCCATAATTCAAGGAGCAGTCAAACTGTCTCCCTCTCATTTAAGAGCTTCTTTCAGCAACCTTGATGGAGGGTCGGAGATCGAAAATCGGCCAACAGAGAGAGAGCTTGATCGATCAACCAAGAGAGGAAGAAGCTTTTTGCATACCCCTGCATTACAGCGCCATCTTCTAGCTCCGAGCTCCGATCGCCGGTGAGCCAGAAGAGACGAACTCCTTCACCTCGAGCTTCTACTGAGTACTGAAGCTCTCCAGCAACTTCGGTCGAACCGTCCAAGGGAAGCAGACTCGGCACGAGCACCGAGCAAAGCATCCTGTAGCTACCTTAAAGTCCCCACGATTAAATAAGGAGGGCCTTCTCTCTGCTTCTGTTGTAATTCAGATTGATTTAGTTTGTAATAAGCTTTCTTATCAATACAAACAAAATCCCCCATTCTTGGGAAAATCAGGAATTTACACCTACAGAAGATGGCGACCACAGTGGGAGAAGCTGTTTCTTCAAACGAAATGGTGGTAGCTCAGTTCGACGAGGTTGCTGTTGGGACAACGGTGGAGTCCCTAGAGATCGAGTTTGACCAGGCCAAGTACGAAGAGTACTTGTCTTCCTCCTCTTCCGATGGCGAAGCGTCCCGCAAACGCCACAGAGTCATGCGCAGGAGCCGACCTCCGACGGTCAAGGCTCCCGCTCCAGAAGACTCTACCCGAGTCTTGACAGGGAAACCCACCCCAAACACTCTTGAGGCCAAGTCCCAGATCGAGAGTGTGAAGGGAGGGTCTACTAGATGGGTCACCAAACGACCCTCGGTAACACCCGTCACCGCGGAGACATCGGTTCGCTCCGGCACAAACCACGCTGTCACAGACCGCGCGCATGCTCTCTCTACTGGGAAAGCTCGCCAACAGCAACGACAGACACTGGTCGGGCAGAAAGCCCAGACCTCCGCTTCACGCGACGGCCTAGATCACCACACAGGCCCGAGAAGCGAGAAGCAAATTGGCAACTCGTCCAATGTCGGGAGGCCCTCCAAATCAGGAGCGCCAACCGAGAAGGAGGAGGCCGCCCGCTCAGGTGGACTTCGCTTTTTAGGTCACATCTCTGACGCAAGTAAACCACCCTAAGCGAGGGGCCCCATCAGGACGGGCGAATCCTCGAAGGCTGGCGAGCCTCGCCATGATCTTTTGGCGGATAAACGCAAAGACAAGAAGGTAGGCGACACTTCGCGAGCCTACTCGCTCAAACGAAGGGTTGAAACTCGCCTGCGCGTTGGAGTTCGCCTAGACGCGAAGGCTCGCCCATCAAAGCGAGATCACCTAACTCCAGCACCACATCACTCTGTCCAGCGTGCACCGGGGAATACGTCCAAAGGCCCCTCGTGTACACACCCAAGTGATCCTTCTGATACTGGGGGTTGTCACCAACTACCCACAGGGGATCTCCGAGAATATCTGACTCGCAAGCGCACTATACATGAGGCGAACCCTCAGTGCCATTGCGAAAGGCTCATCCACACGGTGCTCACCGACTGCCAATGCTTAGGAACGGCGAAACCTTTGGTGTTTGAGAGACTTTCTCAACAAGCTCCACGACGGAGGACCTCCCGTCGAACGCGTCGTCACCAAAAAAGACGCGCTACTGACGATCTGGAGCTCCCGTCCGCCACAATCAACATGACGGACAAGGGTAAGGCGGTATTCTCCGATACCCCAGATTCAGATTCCATTCTGGGACCCAATCCTCGGTTCGCCCGACGTAGTCAAGGCGGCATATACCAGCGAACCCGTAGTCGCAAGGGAGCGAGCATCGAGTTTGATTACTCTACCCTGGTTCCTCCCTCCTACGGCGAGGACGAAGTTCATTCGGCGGCTGCCACGTCCCAAACCTCACATTCGGGACGAAGCACGCCGACGGGAGTACACATGACCGAGCTCACCCATGAGCAGACGATGGCTTAAAAGCTAGAGGAACAGCAGGCGACCATCGACTCTCTGCGAGAAATGATGGAGCAACTTCTGAATAAAAAGAAGAAGAAAAAACGGCCCCAACGCCCCTTACCCCGACAAACTGGGGATAGAGAGTGGGTACCACCCCGTCGTCCTACGATAGAAACGGAAGACAACAGTAATCCACAATCCGATTACTCTTCCAAGACGTCGTTAGGGACGTCACACACCGGGGACGGCACCCGTGACAAGAGGTTCGATGAGTTCCAGGACCAGCTTAACGCGCTGAAGCTTCAGCAAAATATGAACAAGCTGGGGGTGATTCGTCCCTACCCCATTGAGTGGGATACAGTCCCATACCCGACGAAGTTCAAACCAATCAGCTTGGTGTAGTTCGACGGCAAGGGTTCGCCCTCTCAGCACATTTACTACTTCATAGCTCAAACTGGGTTCCTTACGGAAAATGACGACATTCTTACGCGGCTATTTATAGGCACCCTCAAAGGGGTGGCCTTCGAATGGTTCCGCAAGCTGGAGCTCGGCTCTATCAAATCATGGGCCGACGTCGAAAGACTCTTTTTAGCCCGCTTCTTCGACGACGATACGGAAGTATCGATGGCCACCCTCCTAGCCAAAAAACAACGAAAGTCGGAATCAGTCAATGATTTTGTAAAGAGATTTCGGAATCGATCAGTTCACTGTCGGGACCAAGTCTCCGAATCGACACTAATCGAGATGTGTCGTAACAACCTATCCATCCACATCCTATCCAAAATAGGCGCGGTGGAAACCCGGACATGGAAAGAGCTTGTTCGTCAAGGCGAGCAAGTAGAAAACATGATCAAAAGGCTCGAGGCCGAAGAACCGTAGCCTAAGAAGGGAGCCGTGGAGCCGACTGCGCCAAAGAACCCCCCTCGAGCGAGAGGAAAGGAGATCATGGCGGTCGATTCCACCCCAGCGCCAAAGGTTGCCCAGAGGCCAAAGCCCAGACAATTTGAACAGCGCCCCCCGCGGCACTATGACTTCAAAGAAGATCAGGTGGTAGCAACGTTCGATACTCTGCTCAAGAATGGTCGAATCAAACAGCCAGAAGCCACGAAGCCGGAAGAGGCGGACAAAACCGGTGACCCAACTTACTGTGCTTATCACAGATTCCTTGGTCACCACACCACTAAATGCTACGTCCTCAAGGACAAACTCCAGGCCCTCTACGACGCAGGGGTCCTGAAGAAGGAGAAGGTCCAGAAACAGGTGACCACAAACATGATCACCTTGAGCTTTGGGACAAACCTCCCAGAGGTCCAAGCTCCGGCGGGGGTAGTTCCTATCCCCAAAGCGGTTTTGAAGATCACCAACGACGATCCTCACAACCAGCGAGAGAAGGGTTTGGTCCCGCAGACCCTGCCATCGGGGCAGATAATGTGGGTTCATCCAGACCTCCTCGACGATGAACAGTAGACTGCAAGGCCCGCGAAAGAAGCCAAGAAGAAATATTGCAACGTCATCTATGCCACCCCAGACAAAGATGACATAGCGGTGACCGCCTTAACCGATTCTGAGGAGGACACCAACGTCTTCGCCACAAGAGCGGGAAAGGAGTTCGCGAAGGAATATCCCGCGAGAACGGAGAACACGGCAAGACCTCCCACGAGGCCAGCCGTAACAACTCCCCCCAATCCAGATGCACCCAGCTCGAGTCGCCAACCTTTCCGGTTCAACGTGCTCGCACAGCTGAAAAGCATCCCTGTGCGAATCACTATGTACGACCTTCTCCGGTTGTCCAGGTCTACTCGCAAGGCCTTGCAAGAGGCTTTGGCCGATTCAGAGGCGTTCGCCACCCATTTCTCGAAGGAAGCAGAAGCGGAACGAGAATGCACAACCTGCTGTCAAGTCTTCGAAAGACGAGTTCCGTGCATCACTTTCACTCCTGAAGACATGCTCATCAAGAGCACGTCTCACGATCGACCGCTGTACTTCACGGGATACGTCGGATCGGCGAGAGTGGATCGGATCCAAGTCGACCCGGGTTCCGCGTTGAGCATCGTGCCTCTGAAATTGATCAAGCACTTGGGGATACCGCCAAAGCGCTTGTCCTCAACCACCACGACTATTTTCGGCTTCAACGCCATGGGGACACGACCGTTGGGCAAAATCCGCCTGAAATGCCGCATAGGCGAAATGAAGACGGAGGTGACCTGCTATGTCATCGATGCTAAGCCCTCCTACAACGTGCTCTTGGGACGCCCATGGATCCACGGCAACCGAATAGTCCCGTCCACCCTTCACCAATGCTTGAAGTATGTCGACGACTATGAACGTGTGAGGACTGTAGTGGCCGACAGACAACCCTTCAAAGGTGTCGAGAACTACTTCACGGACTCCCTACTGTATCAGGACCGCATCGAACCGCCAATCGAGGAGCCGGAAAACGGCAACGAAGCGGATAGCGAGCCTGAGTACGGCGACAATCTAATCCTAAATGACTTCGAGTCAATTGTAATTGGTTATGAGAGTCATCATGTAACCAACGCCGTTCAGGCGGAGAAGATTGTCATCAATGAAAAGTCCAACTTTGCTTATGTGTCGTCTTGCTCTACGTCTGATGATGATGAGCCCAACGACCTATGGTCGGAACTCTACCGAGATCCTTCCCTGCATCTGCCGGTATGCTCGTCATGCATCGCCAAAGCACAGCCGATCAAGTCATCACAAGCTGTGTTCGTCGTGCCAGCCCGGAATAAATATCGAAAAGACATTATTTTCGGTCAAATCGATCGTCCCTTGCGCACGATCTGGGATGAGTCTGAAGACGAGGATCCCGCGCCCCAGTTTTCGCAATACAGTCGAATTGCGAGACGCATGATGAGCGACATGGGGTATGATCTCACCCGTTTAGAGGGCCTCAATTATGGCCGGGGACGTAAGACGGTCATCCGACCTGCTTACGTGCCTAAAGGGAAACCCTCAAATTACTTCAATAGGACTAGGAGAGGCTTAGGCTACTCCTCCTCCTCGTCGGATTTGTGTTTCCATGTCAACGAGGATTCCGACTATGCATGTTCAGGGGATCAATCGTCAGTGACCTCAGCATGGGACTCAGATGTCAGCGTAAGGGACCTGTTCGATAACCTCACGGTCAACATGGCTACAATGGATCCCGCCGAAATGGCGGCGGATGAACAACTTCTGCTCTATGACGAGACGTGGGATCGTCATGTTAACGCCCAGTGGAGCAGTCGCTTCGAGCAGCGGGAGCCACCTACCGAAGACGAAGTCCTCCAGGTGCACATGGGCACTGACGAGAGTCCCAAACCCATATTCATCAGCGGTAGCTTGCCTCCTCAAGAAAAAGAGGATCTTATTGCCCTCACACGGGAATACATCGACGTCTTCGCATGGAATTACGAGGACATGCCTGGCTTGGATCCGCGGGTCGCCACGCATCGCCTCAACATCAGCCCAGACGCCAAGCCAGTCAAGCAGCAGCAAAGGCGGTTTCGTCCCCAGATCATGGAGGCGATCGAGGCCGAAGTAAAGAAACTCATCGAGTCCGGCTTCATCAGAGAGGAACAACACCCCGACTGGGTGGCTAACATTGTTCCAGTACTGAAGAAAAATGGTAAGATCCGCATCTGCATCGACTTTAGGGACCTCAACGCTGCGTGCTCCAAAGACGAATTTCCCCTGCCCATCACTGATGTCATCATCGACAACACGTGCGGATTCGAGAGGATGTCCTTCATGGACGGTTTCTCGGGGTACAAACAAATCAAAATGCACCCCGAGGACGAAAAACATACCTCATTCAGAACTCCCATGGGGGTGTATTGTTACACGGTCATGCCCTTTGGACTCAAGAATGCCGGCGCAACCTATCAACGCGCCATGAGCACGATCTTTCGAGAGCACCTGCGAAAGACGGTGGAATGCTATGTGGACGACCTGGTTGTGAAGAGTCGCCACAAAGGTGACCACCTTCAAGACTTAAGGACGATGTTTGAACTCATGAGGACTCATCAACTCAAGATGAATCCCACTAAATCATTTCTAGGGATGTCTAGTGGTAAATTCCTCGGTTTCGTCGTCACCACGAAGGGGATCCAAATTGACCCTGACAAGGTGCGAGCCATTCAAGAGCTTCGACCACCCCAGAACCTCAAAGAATTAAGAGGTATCCAGGGACGATTGGCCTATGTCCGGAGATTCATCTCCAACCTATCGGGCAAATATCAGCCGTTCTCCAAACTTATGAAGAAAGGCACCTCCTTCGTATGGGACGAGCCTTACCAGAAGGCCTTCGAGGATATCAAAGCATACCTGTCAAATCCGCCTGTCCTCGCCGCACCAATCTCAGGGAGGCCATTCCTCATCTATATACGCACCATGGAACACTCTTTGGGTGCCCTCTTGGCACAAAATGATGACTCCGGCCACGAGCAAGGCATCTACTATCTGAGTAGAACCTTGCAAGGCGCCGAGCAATGGTACCCGATGGTCGAGAAAGAATGTTTAGCCTTGGTGTTCGCCATCCAAAAGATGCGACACTACCTGGTTGGCCAGACGATCCATGTCATCTCCCGGATGAACCCTATTCGGGTCTTCATGACATAACCTGCGGCGTTAAATTAGCGCCTAGCTAGGTGGGCGCTTCTGCTCTCCCAGTACGACATCCACTTCATACCACAGAAGTCTGTCAAGGGGCAGGCCATATGCGATCTCATGGCCAGTCAACCACTGAGGGCGGAGACCGACCTGTTTGAAGATCTGCCAGACGAACCTCCCGAAGCCAACATAACTTCGTTACCGGAGGTTTGGCAGATGTTCTTTGATGGCGCATCTCGCACAGGCACGAGCGGCTCTATTGTTGCAGGAGTGGGGGTAGTATTCACTTCCCCACATAACTACGTGCTGCCCCGAGCCTTCTCTTTAACAGAGCCGTGCACCAACAACGTGGCTGAGTACAATGCGTTACTCATCGGGCTCGAATTGGCGAAAGAATTAGGGGTAAAATGCCTCGAGGTGTATGGCGATTCTCAGCTCATCGTCAAGCAGGTGACTGGCGAATATGAAGTTAAGAATGACGATCTGATCCCGCTTCACAGAGCGACGATCAAGCTGATAGAATCATTCGAAAGCTTCCACATCGAACACGTGCTACGTTCCAAGAACACGCACGCAGACGCCCTTGCTTCCTTGGCGGCTAACCTGGCCTAACCGCTGGGGACATCCCAATGGATCACGGTGGCGAGCAGAAAGCTCTTTCGACTGAAAGACGCTCCAGAAGCGAATGCCGCCCATCAAGTCTCAGATCAGCCCAGTGCTGAGGATTGGCGTCTCCCGATCATCGATTACGTCCTATACGGCATATTGCCTGAAGATGCGAAGGAGCGAGAGTCCGTCCGAAGACGTGCTACGAGATTCTACTACGACTCGACCACCAAGACGTTGTATCGAATGTCATACGACGGCTTGTTGCTTCGATGTCTCTCAAAAGCAGAAGCGCAAGAGGCTCTACGCGAGGCCCACAACGGCATTGGCGGAGCTCACCAACCCGGACCCAAACTTTGGGATCGCCTGCGAAGAACAGGCTACTTCTGGCCTGGGATGGTTCAAGATGCAGTTGCCTACGCGAAGCGCTGCCATGAGTGCCAAATCCACGCCAACTACATGCATCAGCCGCCTGAAGACCTACACCCGACAAAGGCTTCGTGGCCTTTCGAGGCATGGGGGATGGACATAATCGGACCAATATCCCCGCCATCGGCGAGAGGTCATCGCTTCATTCTCGCGATCACCGACTACTTCTCTAAATGGGCCGAAGCCGTCCCCTTGAGAGAAGTCAAGACTAACGACGTGATCAAGTTCATCAAACACCATGTCATTTACCGATACGGCGTACCATGACGTATCATCCATGACAATGGCACGCAATTTGTCAGTCATGCATTCACCAGGTTCTGCAACAAGTTTCGAATACAGAACCTCTCTTCCACGGCCTATAACCCATCAGCAAATGGCTTGGCCGAGGCCTTCAACAAAACAATCATCAAGATTTTAACCAAGTTGACCTCAACCAGCAAACGCGACTGGAACGAGAAACTTGGCGAAAGCTTGTGGGCGTATCGCACGACGGTGCGCACACCGACTGGCCACACGCCCTATTCGTTGGTATACGGCTGTGAGGCCATATTGCCATTAGAAATTCAGATCCCGTCCCTCCGCGTCGCCTTGGCAACGGGAATGACGGTGGAAGACAACCACCGACAACGACTCACCGAGCTCGAAGCGTTGGACGACAAGCGACTGGAAGCTCAACAACACATTGAGTTTTATCAAGCTCGAATGGCCAAGAATTTCGACAAGAAAGTCAAACGCCGAGCCTTCAAGAAGGGGGAGCTCGTGCTCTCCGTTCGCCGACCGATGATCCTCACTTCCAAGAAGAAGGGGAAATTCCAGTCCAAATGGGAAGGACCATTTGTAGTAGAGACAGTCTACTCGAACGACGCTTATCGCCTCATCAAACCGAATGGCGATAAGATCATGATGCCTATCAACGGCAAATATTTGAAGAAGTAATATCCTTAGTTCTTTTTCGCTAACTCCCACGAGTGCAAGAGTTTAAACTGGCCCTCACACCCCCTCCAATTGGTACACGAGGCTAAACTGTTCCTACTCTACCCGCTCTGGCAAAAGCCTTTGGCGGAACTCAATTCGCCTAAGGAAATGGCGGATCCACTAAGTCGTTTATATCACGACAAAGGCAATCTCAATTCACCGAACCTCTTCCAAAGGATGGCGAATCCACCAAAGTCGCTCACATCGCGGCAGGCAAAACCAACTCGCCAATCCTCTTCCAAAGGATGGTGGGTCCTCAAAGTCGTCCCAATCACGACATCCCCTGTCACGTTAACACTAAACCTCTGACAAAACCAACTCGCTAATCCTCTTTCAAAGGATGGTGGGTCCTCAAAGTCGTTCCAATCATGACATCCCCTGTCACGTTAACACTAAACCTCTGACAAAACCAACTCGCCAATCCTCTTCCAAAGGATGGTGGGTCCTCAAAGTCGTTCCAATCACGACATTCCCTGTCACGTTAACACTAAACCTCTGACACAATCCACTTATCAGTCCTCTCCAGAAGGATGGTAGGTCCCCACGGTCGCTCCCATCGCGACAAGACCCCATCAAGTTAATGATCACCTCTGATGATTGGCGCCGTTATTCCTACGAATGACGCAACCTAAGTAATGGCCTACCACGCGACGTGTTATTACTTCTGTCAATAGTCACACCCCTACGTCCCTGAGCTATTTAACCTATTCCAGATATCCTAACATTTCCTTAGGATAACTGATGGATAGAGTCTACCCCGTGAGGACTCCTACCGCAATTAATTGCCACATTCACAAATGACGACAATTGTCGAAGGGGTTCGGCAGACAACTTGTCTGTCGGTTCCCCAGGGAACAACTCGCCGAGGGACGAGTCGAAGTTGAACTCTTTAGTTGGCCGCAGGAGCGAACGATTGTTCTCTGCTGCAAGCCAAGTGTTACTCTCTTGATCCCACCGGAGCTACAACGCGAAAATCGGAATCAACCCGATCCCACGCTGTAAGCAACCGAGAGCATAACATGGGCCCAAGGTGACTAAGCTCAAAACAGAATGGTCAGAGGCTCACCAAGTTCAACTCAAGTTCCTAACAGCACAAACAAAAAGAAAAGGAGAAAGACCGTGCATGCAAAGCAAAGATAAGCGAAACAAGCAAAAGAGCCACAACGGGCCAAAATTTACATAAGTTTTCGGTTTAGTTGTGATGCCCGGGGCACCAACCAAGTTGACAAAAAAAAAAAGAAAAAGAGGAGACCTAGGCAGCGCAAGCATTACAGGAATTTCAGCAGGCTAAAGGAGCCGATCTTAGCTTTGAGCGCAGCCCGCTCCGCCGCATGACGGATCCTCGCCTTCTCCTTTCGTTCCTGCTGCCGCTTGGCTAGGTCCGCCTTGCGGTCCTCTTCTTCTTGATGAAGGAGTTGGAGCTCCTGGTCCACTGTCGCGGTAGCCTTGCCGAGCCTCCTCGCCTCGTGCTCACGCTCCCGCAGCTTTGCCTCGCCGCGCAAAGAGCCGGCACCCTCGAAGAAAGCTCGGTCTAAGTAGGCGTCCATCCGGTCCAATACCGTTTGGCGCCGCTCTCGCAAGCGTCTGAGCTCAGCCTCCTTCGCCAGAATCCGCCTCGCCCGCTCTTCACGCTCAAGCAGGAGGTGCAGCGGGAGGGGCAGTGACACGTCGGAAAGGTCCTCATAAGCCAATTCCTCAAGGCGGTACATCCACCCCTCCACGCGTTCAAGTTCCCACTCACATCGCTGTGTAAGCGAGGCATCGCCCGCGCGGCGGACCACCTTCAAACCCGCTTCCACGAGCGGGAGCGCATCGTAGTATCGCTCGTTGCCCACGCTGACCGAGAGGGCGATCCCGTGCACCAAGTCCACCAACCGCTGGAGCGGCACGAAAGCGGGGTGAACCACGGGGTCCGGAACAGAAGGTCCCTGAACCGGGCTCACAGGGGCAGCAACCGGAGCGCCAACATCGGCGATCGTGGCAGAAGAGCCGACACCCTCAGAATCACTGTGATCGGAAGAAGAAGCCATGAGGAAGAGAAGTTTCTTTCTTTCTTCTTTCGCGGAGATCTTTTTCTAGCAGATTTCTCTCGAAGCAGTCAGGACTCTGCTAAAAAGGGGTGAGTGCTGAAATATATCCCAAGAAATCCAACGGCTGAGATTCATTACCCCGAGCCATCAAGCAGTCCGAACGCCCTGCAACGCTTCGAACCCAACGCCATTAAAGGCTACTCTCGAAACACCAAACCGACCGATCGGATTGAGCGAGAGGCGAAGCGCTCAGTCGCTTTACCAATAAATGAGCGTTAATGCGCCTACGGAGTCTTAGTTGGCAAGCACTTGGGTCCGCCGACCGACACGTGGCGTGAATTTCGCCCGCAGTTGGATCTCCAACTGTTGGACGAACTCGCCACCATCCAAGTTTCGTCTGTAGTATGAACTCGCCATCATACGAGTTTCGCCTACAGTTCAAGTTTGCCATCAATTGAATTTGGTTTTCAACTCAACCCAAATCATACGGGTTTCGCCCGCAGCGTGAACTCGCCAGCAGTCGAGTTTAGCCATTTACTCGAACTCGCCAGCAGTTGAGCAAAATTCACCGCAATCGAGTCTTATTTGCTAATAAACTCATCAATCAATCGAGTTTCACCAGCAATATGATCCCATCTGGAGTCGGGTCTCAACATCCTAACGAACTCGTCGTCACGCAAGAGACTTCGCTTGCGGTACGAGGCTGTCGGCAATTACAGAGCAAAACACTGGAAAGCGACGTATCCAAAGAGTATACGCACAATGAGCGGACACAAACCTCATTGATGCTTTAAGACAGTACATTTGAACAAAGTTATGATTTTTGCAAATGGCGAAAGTCGTAATATTACATGCAAAGAAGCAAAACGTGCACCCAGTGTTCAAGACAATACATTTAAACAAAGTTATAGCTACATAAGTAAGCAAGTCATAAACAAAACATATTGATGCAGTCACAAATCCAAGATTCTAGTCGAGCACGCTAAAAGTGGAAATCTCTTCCTTGGCCAAGGCCACCCGTCTCGCGTGGTCCTCTCGGGCCTTGTCCTCAGCCGCTCGCCTGATCCGTTCCTCAGGGTTCGACCTAGCTGCAGCGTCTTGTTCCTGCAAAACCAAGAGGCACTGGGTTGCCGCTTCGGCTTTCTCACGGGCAATGACGACGTCAGTCTGAAGCTTTTCCAACCTCGCCTCCGCATGTCCCAGTTCGGTTCGCAGGCGGGCTATCGTGCGATTAAGGTCGACGATTTCCTCCTCCGACGAGCGATGGTGATCCGCCCAGAAATTGGCAATGTACTCCGAATCAGCAATTTCCTTGGAACAGAGCTCCTGCTCTTGAGCCTCCCTGCGCCTGATAAAAGCCAGGCAGGACTCCATATAGACCTTCGGACCTTCCCGCAGCACTGCCTCTAGCCTTATCATGCGCGACTCCAGAAGACGGAACTCCTGCATACAACGAGAGGAAAGCCGATTCTCGCCCACTCGTCGAAAATCGATTATGCGATCCAAGAGAGATTGCCTAAAGCTGTCGAAGCTGCCCATTCCAAGATCGACGAGAGAAATCACCTGCCTTACGGCGTTCTCGAACTCCTCGACGCGAGCCTGCCAAGATAGGGAACCGGGGGAAACGGGCTCCTGACCTGGGGCCAGCATCGCAATGGGCGGGATCTCGAGACTAGGTTCCGCCTCCGGCTGCAGAGCAGGGCTATGAGCAGGGGGAGCCTCCGGATTCTCAGGTTCGTCATCGGATATCAAGATGGGCTCAGCCTCATGCTCCACAGGAAGCGACACGTCGCCAGGGGCTGCGAAGCACAACGAGGACATGAAAGAGGGATTTAGGCGATAGATACCTATCCATGGCCAGGTGGGAGTTGGGTTGAAGACATACCTTCGACAGCGGCAGCTTCTGCGGCACCTGAAGAAGAAACCTCCTTCCTTTTCGTTGAAGTCGCGCTCCTCGTCCTCGGTGCCATTTGGAGAATGCTAGGGGAATTTGGATATTCTCTGCGGAAGAGCAACAGGAAAACCTTGATCTTTCTTGACGGAGATAAGGGTACTAAAATACCCCAACCCTAGGCAGCTATATGCGGCTCAATGGGACCGTTCGGGTCCAAACAGTTGAGGAGAAGGCCGAATATCTCGTATCCCACATAAGCGGTCGAGATTCGGCGGTCCCTGGATACGATCTCTAACCAACGGCCTGGATTGGGCACGAAGGACAAGGAGACCCGTCGTACCACAATTAATGCGAGACGGTTCACCCACGCCTCCGTAACCAACGCACGTGGGTGAACACACGACCCGCTAAAAGCGGAGCCCGCCTGTAACGGAAATCGCCGTTGGCATGGCAGCTACGGATTTGTCCCCAGTTGAAATTCGCCTGCAGACGAAACGGGTCTGTGACTGAAATCTGCCGAGGAGAATTTCTCGCGGCTAAACACCAACTAGTGCACGAAAATATATATATTATATATAGCATGCACACAAGCCATAGTCGCCAGAAACAAAAGGATAATTTCATTCATAGAAAGAAAGTTCTATTACAAACAAGAAATAAAAGGCGAATTACAAGGATTTCAATCGCAGTTCCGCCTCATGAATTTCTTCAGCATGGCGGAGCTCGAGCCTCCTTAGGACCTCTCGACGAATATCCTCCTCCGTGCGCGAGAGCAAGTCTTGAATGGTCACTTTGACGTCTTTGAGGGCTCGATCCTTTTCCCCAACAGAGTCAGTGGTCAGTTGCCGGCGAGACTCAACACCCTCCAACTCCTTTGCCGCCTGATCACGAGCCTTCTCTTGAACGGCCAGGGAAGCCTGCGCGTCAGCTATAACCTGTTTTAGCCTCTCCACTTCAAAGGAGAGTCGGGAGAACCGGTTATCAACCGTCTCTTGCTCATGAGCCACCCGTGCGTCCTCGGCTTTGGCCTGCTCCAGCTCTGCTGACAACTTCAACTCTAGCGTCATATTCTCATCCAGGCGGCGATCCCGATCCGCCATAGCTACTCGAACTTTGTGAGAGGTGAGATCAAAGAGATTGGAACTCTCCGCGCGAAGGGTGAGCAGCTGCCGAACAGCCCCCTCCACTTCGTACAGACGCTGAAAGTAGGGCCTCGCCGCGGCAACACCGAGCCTCTTACGTAAAAAGGACGCATCATCCTCAAGAACTTCCTTGAATTCCTCGAAGGGGCAATTCTCCTCCAAACATCAGACGGGTGCAGTGAGCCAACATGTCTTCGAAGTTGGCCACAGCTCGCACCACCTGCGTCTTCCGCCAGCGTTCCAAAGAAGAGAGAGTGGCGTCTTCGACAGAGGACGAAGCCACGATCGGGGTTCTGGTGGTCATGATCGTAGAAGCAGCAATCGGCGCCGCCAGAGCCGGAACAATCGCCGATGCCGCCAGAGTAGCAGTGGCAGAGTCGCAGGTCACCACCGACAAGGAAGTGGCCATCAGCCCAATAGGGGTTCCCCCTTGAGGTGGAGACTCTCGCACCGAGCGCTCACCCGTGACCGGTGCTCCCTCGAAGGTGGAGGTTCCCCTTGTTGATCCGCAAGGACCAATACTTCCTCTTCACTTGATAGCGCCTCGTGAATTGAAGCATTATCATCCGTCTCGGATTCGCCTGAATGACCCTCCCAAGAGGGAGGATCCTCCTTGCCAGTGACTTCATGAGAGGGGCCAACTGCGGATATAAAAAAGAAAGGATGATAATGAATGCCCCCTTAGCTTAGAAGGGTCAACAACCCTAAAATTCACGCTTACCTGAACCCCCTCGTTCTCCTTCGTCTCCACTCCCCTCTTCTTCGTCAGAAGGGATAGGGATCACTTTCTCGACTGTACCTGCACGGATTCAACGTGAATAGTCAGAAAATACGAACCCAACTTCGTACACGAGAGTACCGCGCCGAAAGATTACCTCCTGGTGCAGGTGCAGGAGTCGTTAAGACCCCCGCCTGTGATCCCGCATCGGATGGAGGGAGCGTGTCCTTCGAAGTCACCGGAGCCGCCTCCAGCGCAGCAGAAGGGGTAGGTTGAGCGACTCCCGCCCCAGAAGCAGTATCATCACGACCAACCGCCGCTCTGGTGGTCACCGCAGTCTCCTCACTGCGGGCCTTCTTGGCCACTTTCGTCCTGGAGCTCTCCGCCGCTTCGCGCTGCCCCTTCGAGAGCAGCGAACTGCTTGGAGATAACAGGGGCGCCCCCATACGCCCAGCAATCACACTTCGGGCTTGTTCCAGACGTTTACTCGCCCGGGTTAACTCAACGGGCTCCCTCTGCTCGCCTTGAGAATCTAGGGGAAGATTGGCAGGAGGAGCTCGCGTTTCGGGCGCCTCGGATTCGTTTGTGCCCGTGCCCTCACCCTCAGAATCTCCTGCAGGACCCTCCATGAGCAGCTCCCTAGCCGTTGCACAGCCCCTCCGCCTCGAAGGTCGAGGAGCTCCTCTCGGGCGACGCCCGCGCTCCGCCAGACACGAGCCCTGAAACCAGAAGTCGACAGGATTGGCGCTGGCGCCCTGATACCACCGACAATATGAGAGCGTGTGGTGCAAGTCACGATCCTTCGAGAGTAACTCAAAGCGAGCATTGGTGCCGCCAGCGTGGGTCCAGAACCATCCCCGAGCTCCGTCCACCAGCCCTCCTTCAAAGCGCAGATGGGGATTGACGTTGCCCACATACAACTGATCATACCCAAACTGGCGGGCGAACCTGCAGGGGATGTATGGCTCGAGATAGCATGTAGAGCCCGTTGTCAGAACGTGGTACCCTGGCCGGATGTTTACCAACCAGCGAAAGGCGCCGCGAGAGAGAGTTGTGTAGTGATCCGCCGTCGACGCATCCCTCAGAGATTCCCCATATCTGCCCCCGCTGAAATAGGGGAAGGAGCGGCGAAAATTGTAATACCCAAAGTAGGAAAGCGTCTTTCGTGCATCGGGGATGTCCTTGCATTTCCAGGAACACCTCTCCAAACGCTAGACGAAGGGGACGAACTTGTCGCCTTGGAGCGCCGCTGGGGCGCTCATCAAACATTCACAGTGGTATACGAACCATGCCATTTGATAAGTATATGGCAGCCCCACCCGAGGATTGGGGGTCCTGATAACTGTTCCTTCCCCCTCATCGACGGTCGATACACGGCAGAATTGAGCTGTCAGGGTGCGGAGCCCCCGATGGATGCACGCTATCGTCGCCGATACCAGGGAGTAAGACTTCCCGTGAGCTAAACAAACCGCCGGATACACGACCTCCACGGGAAGGGCCTCGAAGGAGTGAGTGGGGATTACACACCTCTTTAGCCACAGCATGAGGTACCCCGCGAACAGAGCCTTCCCGGAGATGGGAGACTTGGCCTGATGATGGAAGGAGTGAAGGACTGTACCATACTTGAGTCTGCCCTCGTCACGGTCGAGAGTTATGGTGCTCCCCTCTTCGGCTGTTCTCGCCTCCACTTCAGATTGGTCGCATTCGCCTAGCGGGAGAGCAGGTTGCCCCTTGACATCGTTCCCTGGGAACAGATAATCAGCCCAATTCTTGTGGCTGATCCCCTTCTTCTTCCCTTTATGATCTGCGGCCCCCAAGGTGCTGAGGCAGATGTGATAGTGGCAGAGCAACTCCCACAGAGTCTCAACCGCCAAAGGCGAGTGGCTTGACAGCTGATCGATCTCAGCTTGATCGGGGACGTACTCCTCGTAAGGAAAATCTCCCAGAGGCAGCCCCGACACGTCATACATCTCATGAGGATGGATGCTAAGCTCACCGTTCGGGGTGAAAAATGTGCCGCTCTCTGCACAATACAGCTCCAGAATGATGTGGAACTGAGAAGCGTTGATTCGTAAGCCATGTCGAGTGGCTTCGATGGCCACATACAGCTCTGTGTTCTTGAGGTCGGCATTTTTGGCCAGAACACGGTCGGTGGTCTTGGACCACCAAGTGTCGCTGCCAGGTGCAGAATAGACCCACCCCGGGGCTCTGAAATCCTTCGGGGGAAAGCTCCCTCCGACTCGGAAGAAGCAGTGACGGAAGGTCTCCGCCACCGCTGTCGACTCCCCCACGAGCGGTTCGGCGGACAGTAAGCCAGGGCGCAGACCCGTCACATGCTTGCATGAGCCATCCACTCCATATCCAGCTGTAGAGCCCGTGAAAACGCCACACGTGACCCCGTCTTGAGTTGGAGTCAACTCCTAGTTCATCGCCCGAGGAACCGTGAGAGACCGTAGCTCGACGATCGAAAACCCCCTCGACATGCTAGGAAGGTAGTAATGAGTCCCTTCTACCGTGTGGAACCACCTGCTCTTTTTGAGCAACAGGACAGAAGGGTCGGTCATAGCATCGCCGAACAAAAACTAAGGTTTCGGCAGCTCCGCCCTGGCATCGCCTGTCAGTGCCACATCGGTCGTCAACTCGCGCAGTGTCAAGTAATGGCCATCCGTTACCCTCTGTATCAAGCTATTTGGCTTATCGGCGGTAAACACGGGTAATGGAGCCAGAGAGGGGAATCGAGGAGGCGCCGTGTAGTTCATATCGCCGGCATGGCCAACGGCCACGCCCTCCGGGAAAGCCTCATCGAAAAAGGTCGCTGCAAGAAAGAAGAATTCAATCAAAACAAAATCCGCCATAGGAGCAAAGTAAACCATCAAGCAGAGGCGGGCGAAATCGCCAGACGAAAGGGGGAACCCACTTCGAACATGGTCTATTCGTACAAGATAACACTCCCCCTTACAGGAAAGGGCCGAAGTCGCCTATCGAAAAGGGAGTTCGCCTCCCTCCCGCTAAGGGTTGAGTTCGCCCGCGGAGACATAAATCGCCCTCTAAAGGCAAATAGGGCTAATTTTGCCCTAAATCAGGGAAGCTACCAAAGGGTGGCAGCATTCCAGGAGAATGAGCGACACTCATTCCCTCCCAGACCTGACGCCTAGGACCTACACGAGGTCATCCAACGAACCCATTGACGTACCTGGGCGTGGCTCCGGAGTACTGGCAGGCATACCGGCGGAGAGACGATCGGAGTAAAGTCCCGGGCCTGCGCCTCTCACTTTGCACCTCTTAGATCTTGGAGCCATGGAAAGATGGAGCGGTAATTCTTATCTTGGAAGTTCTTTTCGAGATTCAAGAGCACGATGAATCCCAAAGGAGGAAAACAGCGGGTTTAAAAGGGTAGAGTTGCCCACGTGGCCACGATCGCCCTCGAGAGGCGAAAACCCTAACGGGTGAGAAACATGGCCACGATCAAATTCGACGGCCCAGATCACCCTCGGCACGTCAAGAACCCAAATTAGCGGTTGCATCCGACGGTTGGATTCGAAAATCACGGCCACGATCAGAACGAGGCGCGCTGAGTGGACGTCAAACCGTCGAATCATGATAACGCCACGCCGCATTAGCTGGAAAGGCACGAAGCCCCGCAGAGGGATACGTGGTATGCGCGCATCAGGCCTACTTTCGCCCGAAAGAAGGGTCTCAACGGCAAAAACTAGAATGAAATCCGCGAGTCAGTCAAAACTTCGCCATTGAAGCCCAACTTTGCCTGCACGACTCACACACCTTTGGGAAGCAGGCAATTCGCCCAAAATCTAGAAACCAGCAAAGTGGTTTTATTTAGACCCGCGTCCCAGACGGCTAGGGGTCAGAGTGGAAATCTTAGCACTAAGCCTAAGAGAAACTACTCGATAATTCATCATACTGAGGGGAATAGTATGGCTAGCCCGATTCAAACGGTAATCGATAAAGGCAAATCAAACCCGTTGATAGCTGAGGGTTTGCTAAAAATCCTAATACACCTGGTCCAAAACTTCTTCATTCAAAGTATTCCAGACCACACGTAAGTCGGTTTTGGTCTGAAAACTTTGAAGGGGGTCTTGTAGACGGTAAAAATTACCGCGGCGGATTAGCGAACAAATTCTCCCGCAGAACAGGACCACCCTCTCTTAGGTGGAGAGCCTACTATAGCCACTAAGTGGATTCGCTGGCACACGAGCCCCCACATTGGCCGCACCCGCCAAATCGCATGGGTCTGCCAACGAGGCGAATCCGCCTTCACTAACTAGATCCGCTCGCAAAGGAGGTACTCAAATCCGCCCTCATGTGACGAAACCACTTGAGCCACGTCTGCCTACGTGAGCCGAAAGCCGGATTTTCAGGAACAACCCTTCCCTGCTCCCCATGATGCGAGAGGAGGAGGGTACAGTGTCCCAGGTCCGTCAGACGGCCGCCCGCGGTTCAAGCGAACGAGACAGGCGCCGGACCGGTCTGCATACTCATAAATGCGGGTCACCTCACCCATCAAGAGGAAGAGC
>BQKN01041677.1:0-12732 GCA_022839385.1 Asparagus kiusianus | reverse complement strand
TTCAACCCCCCTTCTAGTGTTTGAGTGCCATTACAGCGATCCTACAGTACGTGACCTTCCAACAAACTGATTCTTGTAACCATACGCTTGGGGGTACGGGTGAAAAACCAGGAGCCTATTAGGGTTTCACCCTCACAAAGGGGTGATTCTGAACGTGTCACTCCTACAAATGCCAAGAAGGCATTACCTAATCAGAAGAAGACGCGTCCGACAGACGACAACGTTATACCTGAAAGAACAAGTGAATAGCCGATAGATTGCTTTGGTTGCAATGTCGATGAGTTGTACTATCGGACTAGGGGTGAGTTTCAAAAAAATATACCCTAGAAATAGACTCTCACTGTTCTTGTGAGAGATTAATCAGAGTAGTACTACCAGAATGTAGCTACCCTAAGACCGCTCCACGAAGGGTCTCGATATTCGAAAGGATCTCTACTGAAGCGTCCAAACCTAAACCAAGGTGCTTCCATAAAAGAAGACCAGTCGGTCAGGGTGGCAAACTTCTAGAAGTCACCATTAATATGGTCGATAAGGGGAAGTTAACTCGGTGTCCGAGTCCCGATCCTTTCCCCGGAGCATCTTAACGTCTCACTTGGCTATGGCCCGGGGCTATCAGACCTAGACCGAGTACAGGATGATCTTCGGATGATGAGACATCAGATACATGCTCCGTAATTGGCTCTGATAACACTGTGTCTAGTACATGATGATCTCGAGAAGCATTCATGATCACTACTAAGCAGATGGCCCAACTCCATCAAGAAGCATTGGCTAAGCAGAAGGAGGATTTCAAAATCGAGATGGAGATGGCCATACAACGGTTCAAGAATATACATGGCCTGCAGCTCCAAGAGTTGTCAAATCAGCACAGTGAATCTTGTCATTCCTACACTACCAATCAGATAGATAGCGACTCAGAAGTGGAGGAGAATATCAAAATCGATACTCCACCTAATGATAAAAATGCTAGGGATAGACCCGACACTAGGGGAGGTTCCGCCATTCCTCCTCAAAGTCACCTGAAGAAAGATGCAGGCGAAGATCTAAAAATGAAAGACCTCGAGAGCAAGATCAATGCTTTGATGTCTGCTCAAGAGGTAAAGAAAACCGGTATTCCGTGTCCTTATCCGAGGGAGTGGTAATCTATTCCGTATCCGGTGAAGTTCAACCTGATTAACTTCACACCGTTCGACGAAAGGGGTTCACCCACTCAGCACTTGATTTACTTCAAGTATTTCAGGCAATGAACCTCTGATGGTATGATCATTCGTGGGGACCTTTCGCACGAACGCCTTCGACTGGTACTGTCGTCTTAAGCCGAGAAGTACCAACAGCTGGGACATGGAGAGCATGTTTCTCACCAACTTCTTCAATGATGACACGGAGATGTCAATCGGGACACTATTTGATAAGAAACAAAAAGACGGAGAATCAGTCGAGAACTTCGTCAAGCGTTTTCAGAATAAGGCGATGAACTACCGAGATCCAGTCACGAAGAAATTCATCCTCCAAACATGTCATAACAACCTTTACTTGAACATGCTGAAAGCTATGAGTGTCACACCATCCAAGACTTGGAAAGAGTTGAAAGTATGCGGGGAGCAAGCCGAACACTTCCTCAAAAGGAAGAAAGCCGAAAGAGGTCAACCCGCGGCTAATGCCTCAAAACAAAACTTCACTCCTCATGGTAAAGGGAAGATACAGGCGAATGCGGTGGATGCAAATCACACATTCAAATTGTAACCCCAACAGCAGCCACAACAACAAGCGCCCAAGCAGCAATCGCTTCAATGGCAGCAACGACCTCCAAGGCAATAGAAGGCTTCTGAGCCAAAGTTCCTGAATAAATACTCTTTTAAGGAAGACGAGGTCCCCGGTATCGTCAAATACTTGTTAGAAAACAATAATATCAAGATGCCTCCAATCAGTGATCAAAAGGAAGCTAAGAAGACTACAAATCCATGGTACTACGTGTTCCACAGAGTAGTTCATCATCCCACCAAGACGTGCTACGCTCTTGAGGATAAAATTCAAGCCTTGATTGACGTCGGAATTATCACTGCAAGGCAACCTAAGGAAAAGAAGGTTAGTGCAAACACAGTGGGCATTAGTTTCGGCTCTATTCCCCTCACATGGTTTTAACCAGAACCTGTGACAAAAATAGGGATGAGGACAATTAATGAAGATCCTCACGGACAATGCCAGAAAGGACTAGTGCCACACACGGTTCCTAACGGCATAGTTCTTTGGGTTCATCCTGATCTACTTCAAGATGAGCAATAGACATGATCCTCCTCCAAGAAGAAATCCAAGTCCATAGGCAAGGAGAAGTCATGTCGTGTCACTACAGCTATTCCGAAGGAAAATGACGAAGGAATCTTTACCTTCCCACCTTTGATGATGAGCATGAAGCTTTTGTTACCAGCGAAGAATCGGCATTTGCCACTAGAAGTGGAAACAAATATCAGTTCGATTATTCCAAGGTGGTCGATCAGCCAGCTAAGCAGGGGATGGTTACGACCATTCCCAATCCTTCTGAAGGAACTTCTCGACAGCAGTCAACCCCTAAACAAAAGGAGACTATAGCCAATAAGAAAGATAAAGAGCCCTAGCATCCAGAGGTTCAGAACTCGAAGCAGTCTCGATGCAATCGTCCGATTGGAGGAGACAAACTGGGGAACTCGAACACTCCATACCACTTTGATGTGATTGCTCAACTGGCTAACATCCCAACAAGGATAACTCTATATGAGTTATTGCGTCTATCCAAAGGTACCAAAGAGGCCTTGCAAGAAGCCCTAGCTGATTCTGATATATTCCTCACCTAGATCGAGCCGATCCCCGAAGAATCGGAATCTTTAGCTCAACATTGTAACCTTGCAACCAAACAATTCCCGTGCATCATTTTCACCAAGGAGGACATGCTAGTAAGGAATTCTTTTATTTCACTGGATACATGGTTTCAGTGTTGTCAACCGGATCCAAGTCAATCCGGGTTTCGCTGTCAGCATCACGCCACTCCGATTGATGTACAATCTCAGAATCCTCACCAGCAAGTTAGCTTCGACGGGCATGGTTATCTATGGATTCAATACCATGGGTCCAGACCATTAGGTAAAATCCAGGTGAAGTGCCAACTTAGGGATTTAAGGACCGAGGTCACATGCTACGTGATCGATGCGAAAACCTCCTATAACTTACTATTGGGTTGACCCTGGATCCATGGTAATATTATAGTTCCTTCTACCCTCCACCAGTGTCTAAAATATGTAGACACTAATAATGAGGTCAAAACAATGGTTGTGGTTAAGCAAGCATTTAAGGGATTGGAAAACTATTTTACCGATTCCCTTCTTTACGATGCTGAGTCCGACACTGAACCATCGGCCCAAGGCACGAACAGCGAAGAAGAAGCTAACACCGAGACTGGGCTTGATTACAATGGAGGCTTTGCATTGAATGACATTGTACCTTTTATAATCAATTTTGACGGTAGAGAATCGTTAGATGGTAGCTGTAATTGGCAACTTGCCGAAGAAGCAATAAATGACGATTTAGAGTACTCGCCCTCTATTGATGAGATAATGAAGGGATTATATGATGATCTCGATTTACACATGCCGCTCCTATCATCTTACCTGACCAAGAAGCGTATCCAAGACTCCTTTGGGACGACCCTTGTCATTCCTGCTAAGAAATAAGGTCAAAAGGAGATAATTTACAAGAAAGGTGAGATATCTTCAACGCCGGGCCATTTTTCAAGAGATGATAGTGACGATGAGAAGCCTGCTCCTCACTTATCTAAGTACAGTTCAAAAGCACGTAACCTCATGGAAAAGTGGGGATACAATCTAGCACTTGGACAAGGACTTTGATTCTATCGAGGTCCTCGAGTTCTGACTAAGGCCGTGTATGTCCCAAAAGGGAAACCTGATAATTACTATAGGTTTAGAAGAGGTCTAGGCTATGTCTCTTCATCAGATGACGAATGTTGTTGGCAGATTAGAAGTCAATTAGCCAAAGACGGAAATTCATCCGATTCTTCGGGTTACGACTCCAATGCCAGCCTTGGAGAGATGCTCAAAGGGCTGATATTGAATATGACTGTGGTCGATCCCACCACAATCGAGGAAGATGACCAACTACCAACTTGGGAAAAGATTCTTGGATCCATCACCTAAATATCCAATATGGTGACTGGTTCGAGCAAAGATAACCTCCCACTGAGGATAAAGTGGTCCAAGTAAATATGGGTGACGAAGCAAATCCGAAATCCATATTCGTCAGTGATATCCTTCCACCAGATGAGATAGAAAAATTAATTGCTCTCATCAGAGAATATATCGATGTTTTTGCTTGGAACTTTGAAGACATGTTAGGACTTGATCCGAAAGTGGCAATGCATCGCCTCAACATCAAATCAGATGCCAAACCCGTCAAACAACAGCAAATATGGTTTTGCCCAAAAATTATGGAGGTGATCAAGGCTAAAGTTAAGAATCTTATCGATTCAGGCTTCATCCAGGAAGAGCAACATCCCGATTGACTTGCGAACATTGTTTCGGTTCTGAAGAAGAATGGGAAAATCAAGATCTGCATTGACTTCAAAGACCTGAACACTGCCTGCCCGAAAGATGGTTTTCCTCTCCTAATCACGGATGTCATCATCGACAACATGTGTGGATTCAAGAGAATGACATTTATGGATGGATTCTCAGGATACAATCAAATTAAGATGTATCTGGATGATGAGAGACATACCGCTTTCATGACACCTCTCGGCGTCTTCTGTTATATAGTCATGCCTTTTGGCATGAAGAACATAGGTGCTACGTACTAATGAGCAATGATGAAGATTTTCCAGGAACATCTCTAGAAGACCGTCAAGTGCTACGTTGATGATTTGGTCTTTAAAAGCCGCAACAAAGATGACCACATTAAAGACTTGAGGATGATGTTCGATCTCATGCGAAGTCATCAATTAAAGATGAACCCTACCAAGTCCTTCCCCGGGATTGTTTTCGGGAAAAGTTGCTGTTTTCATTGCTTTCAGATCTGTTACAACTTCAGACGTTACAACAGAATAATAAGTCGATCTTTTTATAAGATCTACTTGTGCAATAAAACAAAGATTACAACTTTAACGAAAATAAACACGAGATCCTGTTTTAATGTGGTCTCGCTTGCGTGGGTCTTTAGCCTGTGACGGGGATGTTGATATCAGTGGACCACTGGTCAATCAGATCTGTTCCGGAAGAATCCGGCAGAGTTTCGTCTATCCGCGAAGGGATATAGAAACAGAACTTCGTCGATCCGCGTGAGATCTTAGAAGTTTTAAAGCTTATATCTCGGCTAAAACGAGACACTAGCTCTTCTTAGTATTACCTGCGAAGGGCAATACCAAGGAAAAGAAAAAAAAGGGTGAATGATGGTTGATGAAGAACTCTCACTCCTCGATCCGGCAGGGCATCGCCGCTCTCTTGAGAACTTCGACTCCTCGTTCCGGCAGGGCTTCGCCGCTCCTCTCCGAAATTTCAGATCTCAAGTGCAAAGCTCAAGATCAGAAATTTCTCTCCCAAAACCAAGGCCCTTGTGAATGGAGGCCCTAGGGGCCTATTTATAGGAAAACAAGGAGGGGGGGGCTGAATGGATAAGGACACCCCCTAGGGGTGTCTCGGCTTGGCTGAGACACCCCTGGGGTGTCTTGGTTTTGCCAAGACACCCCTCGGGTGTTTCGAGCTTGCTGAGATGCCCCGGGTGCCTCGGTTCAGTCCGAGACTGTCCGCCGTTGTTCCGCCGTTGACTTTTCGTCCCAACTCGGATTTGAGTGATTTCGGATGCGTTGGAATTCTGACGAAGAGCTCTATCGATCCCATTGGTTGGATTATCAGTGGGACAAACAGGATCTGAAGGGCGTTGCTCTCTTTGTAGTGATCACGGGGTTTCCGGTCAGTCCGTATCCCCGTTGTTCTGAGATTCTGTCGGCTCACGTAGTCCGTCGATTCACTTCAGGCACTCACCGACGTCAATTGAACTCTTGTGAACCGGGTAGTGACGTTCATCGTCGCTCGTTAACACTAAGCTGTTTGTGGGGACCTATCGGCAATTTTTGACACCTACAGATACCCCCTCCAAAGTGTTTCGGACTCGTTTCTTTTATAGAAGAGACCGGAATACTTTGGATATGATTTATCTAGCCTTCAGTCGGCCTAAGGGACCTATGATTCGCTTCAACTCTCGGCTCCTTCGATTCTCGGTTTATCCGGTGCTTTGTCGAATAACCAAAGTTGTTCCGGCGCTGCGTTTATCGCCTGACCGTCGTTGGAGTCTCGAGTCTAATGCTGGTGAGTTGAGTTTGGCTCGTGTCATTGAGTTGACTTTTGAACTTACTATCCCTGTCACATCGTGTTGACTTGGGGTTTCGGATCGCTGTGTGTTGACTTTTCGTCGCGCCGCACTGATTGGCGTTGACTTTTATCGCAACGCGCTGACCGGCGTTGACCTAGGGTTACGCATTGACCGGCGTTCACCCTAGGGTTTCGAATCCGCATGGGTCGACTTTTGTCGTTACGTGTTGTCCGGCGTTGACCTAGGGTTACGCGTTGTCCGGCGTCTACCCTAGGGTTTTGAATCCGCATGGGTTGACTTTCGTCGTTACGTGTTGACTTTCGTCACCACGTGTTGACTTTTGTCGCAACGCGTTGTCCGGCGTTGACCTAGGGTTACGCGTTGACCGGCGTTTACCTCAGGGTTTCGAATCCGCATGGGTTGACTTTCATCGTCACGTGTCGCCACGTGTTAACTTTTGTCGCAACGCGCTGTCCGGCGTTGACCTAGGGTTACGCGTTGACCGGCGTCCACCCTAGGGTTTTGAACCGTGTGGGTTGACTTTTGTCGTTACGTGTTGACTTTCGTCGCCACGTGTTGACTTTTGTCGCAACGCGCTGATTGGCGTTGACTTAGGGTTACGCGTTGTCCGGCGTCTACCCTAGGGTTTTGAACCGCGTGGGTTGACTTTCGTCGTCACATGTTGACTTTCGTCGCCACGTGTTGACTTTTGTCGCAACGCGCTGTCCGGCGTTGACCTAAGGTTACGCGTTGACCGGCGTCCACTCTAGGGTTTTGAATCGCCGCCCGTTGACTTGTGGAATTCACCAACATATTCAACTATCAGCGAGGAATGGACATTTTCAGAACCATCGGGGGTTGTAAATCAATTCGGGGTATCAGAAAATCGTTCGGGGGGTCAAAATCCGGGCGAAACACCCCGGGGTGCCTCGGCAAGGCCGAGACACCCTTGGGGTGTCTCGGCATTGTCGAGACACCCATGAGGTGTCTCGGCAAAGCCGAGACACCCTTGGGGTGTCTCAGTTTTGGCGAGACACCTCTAGGGGTGTCTCCCCCTAGATGGTCCCCCCCTCTTCTCTTTTGTCTTTTTCCTCTATTTTGCTTTTGCTTATGGTCCCCCCTCCTTTAATTCAAAATTTCAAGAGAGAATCTCCTCCTTTTCTTTGTTCCAAAACCGAACCCTCCCCTCTCTATTTTCGGTTTTGTGTTCTTCTTCTCCAAGCCTCTTTCCTCCATTGAAGAACCCATCAATCCTCAAGCAAGCTCGGACTTTTGGTGGATACCCATTTGGCCGAAGCTTATCCTCTTTCAAACTAGGGTTTCAACTTCCATTTCCGAGCTTGAAGAAACTTCTTTGATTTGGTAAGTTCCCTTTCGTCATCTTCTCATTTTTTTTGATAAAGATTGGATCTTTATGCTTAGTAGATAATGGGTTTTTTGCATGCTCAAAACTTTGGGGTTTTTTTGTGCAAAAGAGGCAATGGCCGAAATTTGAGGGGCTTATTTGCAAAATAGGACTGAAATTCGTAGGGTCATTTATGCCAAAATGGAACTGAAATTTTGGGGTTTGGGTTCATGTCCATTTGATGAAAATATATGAGGGGTGTTTTATGCAAGAGGATTTTGAAGGATTGTTGAGGGGTCTATTTGCAAAACAGCCCGTGAAAGTTTTGGAGGGGCTTATTTGCAAAAGGGCCACGAATTTGAGGCTGAAATCCATAGAGTTTAAACCCCAAACCCCTGATCGAATTTTTGGTAAAGGCATGTGGATGCAAAACCAAAAGTTCGTGGAGGGGTTCTTATGCAAAATTGGCTAAATTCTGCAAAAGGGCTTATTTGCAAAGTTTAACCAAAATTGCGGGGTACCGGGGTATTAGATGATCGAATGTGATGATCATGACCCCAATCACGCGTGTCCTTGACCCGAATTTGGGCCTTGAACACGGGGGGTATTTTGGGTATTTCACCAAAATTCACCGCTAAAACGGTAACTATCGTTTTGCGGGCACGAAATTTGTAGGTTTAATTAGACTTTAACTATAAAATCCTATTTGTTTATAGGATTTCAAGTCCAAGTGCTTAATCTCCCTTTTTCAATATTTCGTGTATGTATATTGTACCTGATGTATTGCTTTTTACTACAGATTTGCGATGTCTTCGCGTCATCCCCGGCCTTCCAGGAGTCGTTCTCACTCGCAGCACAGCGAGGAAGAGGCTCCCGCGGCCTCTTCTTCAGCAGCTTCTTTCTTCGGGGGTGAGAATTTACATTTCCTGTATCCCCGATTGACCTTTCGCGGGTCATGAAGGAAGAACCGATACCCCTCCCGCGGGGGTTAAGGTTTCGGACTTGTTTTGCTTAGCCAATTCAAGTCTTCGGATATATTAGGGCGATCCCGTGTCGTCTTGCACCTTAGAGGTCGTTGTGCGCTATCTACGTGATGATGCATGTTGACCCCCTGGTGTAAGACACTCGAGATCGTCTCTCCAATAATCCTGTGAATGAGCTTATTTCATCTTCATAGGCTGGGTTTTCTAACTCCATCTTTGTTTTGTTGCAGTTGAGTTTCCCGGGGGTAGCCTTCCTCATCATGTCCCTACCGGTTGTAGTAGGGAAGTCTTCTCCTCGGCTTCCGCCAAGCAGATCATCGATCCCCTACCTCAATTTGACAAGGATCGCTCTGATGAGTCACGTCGCTTGATACGGGAAGGAGGGCGTCATTGTTTATGCCAACTCATCACAGATGCTCCCTTTACCGCGGATGCTACCTCTACTCAGGCTTTAAAGAAGCCTGGCTTCCTGTTCGGAGATCATACCACGGATCCCGCTGCATTGACTCTTACTGAGGAGCACTGGTTGACCCTCGATGAAGGAGCTCTTTTATACATTCCCTCCATCCCTCGTCAATATTCTTTCACCCATTTAGAGAGACAGGCTGTGGAGCGACGTACGTCTTGGCGTCTCACTGATGATGCCGACAGCGTCCAGTGTGGATACGTCTCTCATCATAAGAGTGCTGGTTCCATCGGGTATCATTCTATCCGTGGTCTTCGACCAGGGATCATGGGCCTTGACACCGCACCCCCAGGCGAGGTATCGGTAGCTGCTCCTACCGTGAGGAATCGTCTGGCTCAGCTTGGAAGACGGTTACCTCACCCAGAATACAGATGCTACGGTTGGGTTTCCTCACTAGCCAAGGGGTGGTGGACCCGCTTGACCAGTTACGTCTTAGGGCGATGGGAGAGGGACTTGAAGGCCAGTGGGTTGTATGTGCCCATACGAGCTACCATGCACGGACTCCCAGTTAGCTGCCGCCACTTCTTGGCGTTGCTAGAGACATATATGCCTGATAGCAACACATTCTTGACCAGTGGCGGAGAGCTAGGGTTGGCTCTACATGAGATGCATCAGGTTTCCGGGCTTCCGATGGGGGATTGCCCGTATCAGGAGTACTTTCCTTCTAACCAGCAGTTGGAGTGGTTGAAGAAAGATACTCCCGATATGTATGGTACCCTCTGGGACCTCACGTGCCACTATCATACCTCCTTGCTCCAGACTTCTCCTCCAGCGAAGACGAAGAGGAAGATCAGCTTGAAGCAGTTCGCTCTCTACTTGTTTCCTAATTTGGAGAGTGATTCCGGAGAGCCTCTATGTGAGTTAGACATATTGACCCCTTCTGCTATCAATGAGCTGATGGAGAAGAATGAGACTCATTCTTATACTCTTGCCAGTGCTGAGGGAGCTTTTCCTGCGGGAACCAAGTTCCGTTCGTTTCTCCATCGCGCATGGAAGTCTATTGAGCCTCGGTCCCTACTGGCAGGCTATCTTGCGCTCTGGTTGAAGAAGTGCGTTGTTCCGTACCAAGCTTCAGATGCTTTCCCTCTCGAGGTGCTCTTCCCCGCAGTTCAGCTAGCTTACGGGAGGGAGCTTTCTCTGCTCCCAGCGATGGTTGCCAGCATCCATTGCGGGCTCAGGAGTGTGGTCAACTATTTTACCCAAGCGGGTTCTGAACCGTCGACCGAGCTTGTGTGTCCTAAGATCGAGCTTCCCTACGCATATCTGATGGCATGGCTCGTTCTTCACCACCCTGACCTGATGTCGGCGCCCAGTGCTGTCGATGTTCCTGTTCCTTTCATTCAGCTGTTGGAGAGGAGCAAGTGGCTTGGGAAGAAATTCAGTGATGTGCAGCAAGAACTTCAAATTCGTAAGAGCTGGGAGTTCTTCAAATGCTTTCCTCATTTCTCGGGTCGTTACGGCGACGTGCTAGTCGACGAGGAGAAACCCAGGAGTGGTCGGACTGTTCTCGACATCGGTTGCTTCCGTTGGTTGGTGAACATCCGTGTCGGATATCTTGTTCTCCGGGTGAAGAATCGGTGCCACATAGAGCCTTATCTCCCTTGCAGTTTCGCCCGTCAATTCGGCTATGACCAACTGTTTGTTGGGAATCCCAGCCGTAGTTTGAAGGTTGAAGGAGGGCTTATCGACGGCGTACGAGCATGGCTGTGGACTATGGTGGGCTGCACTGGAGCTCATTTTGCTCTCCCCTCATATAGATGCAAGCCGATGATCACCTTCCTTAGCTGCAAGTGGTTACTCTCGGCCAGCGAATCCATAGATGTGAGAAGCCTTTCAGAATTACAGTCCGAACATTTGGTTCAAGCTGCTATGAAGGTTGCTCGCCAGGCTGAGCTTGCTCGGAAGCAGGGGAAGAGGCCTGCCCAATCTCCTCTTCCAAGCAAGGCTGATGATGACGAGGCTTTCGAGGAGGAGTATGGGGGCGTAGACACCGACCAAGAAGAACTTGATGCAGGTTTGTCATGCCCTTGACTTTCTTTCTTAATTGGTATTAATGAAAGATTCTTGCTCACTTGATGACCATTATCATTTCAGGTAGAGCGGTTGATGATCCCGAGTCGCTCGCTGCTTGCTACACGAGTTCGGGACCCAACGGACCAATTCCGATACACGTTGAGACGTGTGACCAGCCCGGGCATGATCGACCCGTTGGTTCTAGGAGGGTAGGTACCTCGAAAAGGAAGAAGATTGCACACAAACCACTCGTCAGCTAGCGTCCTTATGGAGTGGATTTAGGCGACATTGCTGATTGGGCTTTAGGGTTCTTTGAAGAGGGCAAGCTCCCACCGGATCCGGTATTCCCTGGGTCTGATAACATGGACTGCTTCATGCAACAGATGTGCGACGCTCTTCATGACGGTTCCCTGGGTATCGACCTAAACATTGATCTTGAGCAAGTAGACGGTGTTGAGCCCACCGGTCGATACTCAGACATACCTGCCTCTGATGATGCCCTTCACGGGGAAAGAGGGTCTTCTTCCTCCGCGGCAGGTATTGCAAAGCTTTTCCTTTCGTCTTTATCTTCTTGCACATATCTCCAATCATTTGCGTTGCCCTGCAGATGTTGCGATGGAAAAGCCAGCTGGGGAAGGGGCCTTTCACGGCGTAGGTTTCAAGGAACAGGGGTGCGCCCCTGTACCAAGTTTCTCGAAACCCGAAGCCGGGTTATTAGCCAATATGTTGGCGGAACAAACTTCCAGAGGGACCGTGAGACCACCCTTTGGGAGTGATTCGTTCACAGGTATATATCTGATTCCCTTCATTTTCTTTCTTATCCCACTTTCCATTTTGACTAATGAAGAAGTGTAACTATAGGACTAAGCGTTGCGCCTGATACGACTACGGTTACTGGAGCTGATAGCTTTCGTGAGGGCGGGGTTCCCACGTCACAGCCGGGAGGTATGACTGATCTGCCTACCAGGGTTGACATACCTTCCATGGCCATCCCTGCTGTCATCCCGGAGTCTGTCGGACCTCAGCCCGAGGAAACCTCCGTCGGCATAGGTACGCCCGGAATTTGACTTTGAATTTCCTCATTGTACTCAATGATCCCTTGGCTTTCTATATTGTTGCTTGCAGGATCTCGCTCTTCTCTGCATGAGCGTGTCCGCGCCCTTCTATCCGACACCGATCCAGACAGAGACATCTTCTGTATGGACCTTGGCTTCTTCACCGTCTTTTACAACGGCATGATTGAGAAGCTTCTTCACAGCGGGCATGGTTTTGATCAATTTAGGCGTTCCTTTTCTCGTCATATGATGATGATGAGAGAAGAGGGACATCCAGAGTTGGCCGATTCCTTCACTGCCGAATTCGCTGTTTTGGAGTCAGAGATCCGAGAGCTGAGGGAGTTGAAGGCTGGTGGAGCTTCCTCTTTTGTATCCTCCCAGGTGGAGGATAGGCTGATGCAGTGGCGTGACCTGAGATCTTCTTTTGGCAGCGAGCTTCGGTCACGTGAGCATTCTGTTGCGCAGCTGATGGCTGACCTGGCGAAGAAGGATGCCGGCAGAGCCGAGCTACTCAGCTCCTTA
>BQKN01041676.1:0-14869 GCA_022839385.1 Asparagus kiusianus | reverse complement strand
AGAATGGACCCAACCATAAATTCTGTGACGCGTCGCAGGCATCTCCCATCCTAGAACAGCGAGGCGATTCCTCAAGGTAGAAGCGGTGGCAAGGAACTCGTTACGTGGTGGTGCATCCAGCCCCAATACTCCAGGACGCAATCCGGTGACATGACTCCTGCTCGAGCCAGGAAATGCCTGATGAGTGATGTAACCGCAGTGGACGCTCTCATGCTCCTCCGTCAAGCGCCACGACATCTCCCGTGTCATAGCCTGACGCCTGAGCTCAGTCAATGAACGATGCCGAGGAATCTTCGGCAAGTATATGAAACCACTGCCGGTTTTATGAAGCCACTGCTCGGCATCAATAAACACAGCATCCGGGTCTTCGACAGAGTCGCCAAATAAAAAATCGCTCTTCCTGAGAGGCTGAATAGAACTGGCATCCTTCACGAAAGGTGCATCGGTAATCAACTGTCGGAGAGCTCGATGCCCACCTTCCTTCACCACTTGAGCAACCTCAGTCGATGTGCCCAAAGCGAACTGAGGAGTAACTGGAATGGGGGAAAGATCGTCGGAAGTCGAATAGTACTCGCCACGACGCCCATATACCGCATGAGATGAGAATGATCCAGAAGGATATCCCACTGGAAATAAAACAGTTAAACACCTGTTAGTCTCAATTATAAAAGGAAATTGAACTCATCTTACAAATGGGTAAGATAGAGTCATTACCTTATAAAGGGTGAGACGATTTGGCCACATTGTGCAATCACAAGATAGGGTATGTTGATAATATATTCCTGCCTTATAAAGCACAATGCAGCTTCAAATCGCCCCCTTTATTTTGAGATATGGTTTTAACCAAGCAAAACCTATCTTTAAAGCGTCGATCCTCACCAAGGAGAATCAAGGCTCTTCCCGATTGCCTCACCAAGGAGAACAACGTGGGGTAAAAGGACCAATTTGCAAATTTCAAAGAAAAAAAGGGCTAATTTGTAAATTTCCAAATATGCCAAAAATAGCTCACCAGCGTAAGAGGGAGGCGCGCCATCAGCCGACGCAGCAGGGGAGCGACCTCTCGAGACACGCGACATAATGATCTGCAAAATAAATTAAGGCATCAGATCCAGGAAAAAAGTTCCCCTTTTTATCAATTCTACCCCCCTGAAAGAGAAGCTCGATGCGCCAAATCGTAATCCTAACCCTCATATGCAATCCCATAAATTCATAAATTAAATTAAACATGAAATATCCAGAAATCATGGAGGGTTTACCTGAGGAAAAGCTTGAGGATCCGACAAAAATTAGATCTTGAAAAGAGCTCAAACCACGCGCTCGAGGGGCCTGAGAGAAACTTTAAATAAGGAATTTTTGAAGGATTTTTCGGTCTAAGATCAAGAGGAAACCTAGATCTAAGACAAATTTCAAGGTTTGAAGGTGAAAAGATGCTCGAGGGAAGGAAAATCAAGAGAAGAGGGAGAGAGGGGGGGCCGGCCCTAGAGGATAAAAAGAAAAGAAAGGAAAAGAAAAAAAGACCCCCTTTTATATAGTGAACCAGCCTTGAACCAGATCGGACCAGGATGAACCAGACCAGACCAGTCCAAATCAGTTCAAAAGAGGCTGAACCAGGCTGAACCAGACCAAACCAGACTGAACCAGACCAGACCAGTCTTGAACCAGTCTGAACCAGTCTTGAACCAGTCCTGAACCAGTTTGAACCAGGTTGAACCAGGTTGAACTAGTTTGAACCAGAATTGAACCAGAATTCAAATTGAAGCTGAATTGAGCGTCGAAACAACTTCAAATCGACCGAGGGTTCAATCCCTTGTTTATTTTGGTCTCTCCTGCACATTCGGAAGGATCGGAAGAATTTTCAAGCCAAATTACTGCCTTTTTGGGTCATTATCAGACCGGTTCAGATAATTATACCGGTTCAGCTCATTCAGATATGAGAAATACTCTAATAAGGTATACGAGTATAAACTATTCCCTATTTTTTATTGAGAAGTTCCTGGAGAATATTTTTCTAAAAATATTCTTAAGGATAACTCAATAACACAACGCCAGACAACGCGTCGCAAATAAAGACTCAACGCCAACAATCGAGGGTCAGTTATATGTTGAATCAACAAGCACGAGCTAAAGATTGGAAAATCAGGAATCGATTTCAAGTTCAAAATTCCGACAACGGTCAGACAATAAATGCAGCACCGGAACCCTTACAGACGTTCGACAAAGCACAGAATAGCCTGAAGGATTGAAGGAATACAGAACAAAAAGTCATTCCAAGGTCCCGTTACACCGACTGAGGTTAGGGGCAATCATATCCAAAGCATTCCAGACCCTTCTATAAAAGAACGAGGCTGAAATACTTTGGAAGGGGTATCTGTAGGCGTATAAAATTGCCTATAGCTCGACACGGGGATTCGACGAATCAACGAACCATCGAGTGACAAGACGACGTGTTCAACGAATTGCACGTGAGCAATGGAATGTATTCGTATGCGGAACCAATCCAACGGTTCGGGAAGTCAACGAGTTGTCCAACCATAAAACGGATTCGAACTCAAACACCAAGGCGGATTTACTGCCAAATGAAGATCCAGACTATCAAATTGAGGTCCGGATAAATCAAATACAGAACCGAAAAGCAGAAAACGACGGAAAACAACACCCCGAGGGGCTCGGCCCAGTGCCGAGCCACCCTGAGGTGGCCGGCCCAGATCTGTGCCAAATGCACAGATCTGGTTGCCTATAAATAGGAGGGGTGATTCATCATTTTAGAGGACTTTTGGAGAGCCGAAACTCTGCCGGATTGAGATCTTGTTCTTGAGTTCTTGAAGGCTTGAAGACTTGGATATTCAGATCTGTTTCTCGGCGAGCATCCGCATCACGAAAGGCAGGAGTTCGAGAGGACCAGATCTCAGATCTACGTTGCTATACTCCGGATCAAAGCTTGGTCTTTGATCCCGAGAATCGAGCGATTGTTTCCTTAGTGAAATAATCCCTCCGGTTATTATTTCCTTGGTAAAATAATACCCGTTATATTGCGTAGATCTGTTCGGATCTAGATCGTGCGGTGGTCAACGGATCAACCATCGGCACAGGCAAACAACCCACGAAAGCGAGTGACCGGATAACAGGAGCTCGCGATTTGTTCGAAAAATAAGGAAAGTTGTAATTTTCATTTTTTGTTTGATTTTCATTGTAACCGGATCTTATAAAAAGACCGGATCTTTGTAACCCAAAAAATTGTTATTTAAGAGTACAATGGAATCATCAATGAAGAAAGCTACCATTTTTCCCGCGAACAATTGTCACCATGCTGGTTATGACTCCATAATTAATTACAAGCATATCTCTCTGCTGTAATCGGACTAGGTCCAACTGTTTGTCGATGAAGTAAACAAAATTCTCCCAGATAAGTGATATTCGCTGCTCCGACAAAAATCTAAAATTGGTGTCATTCTCCGATGCTATCCTCTATGCTGAATACATCTAACTTCTGCTTTGGTACCAACTCGACGTTAAGAAATTTTCACATATTTCTTCCATTTATAGGCTGCACATGAATCTGATGTGCCCTAAAACTATTATGCTCTCAGTGTCTGATATCTTTCTTATCTTATAGAGCCAAGCCTCCTGCTCTGCGGCTCTATCCACAACTGGTTATGGTGATAGTGTAATCATTGGTATTACCTCTTCGATAGGTACGACTGGTACAACTAGTGGTGGAACTCTTGAAAGTGGTACTGCTAGCAGAAACGGATACACCACTCGCTCCTCGAGGGATGCAAAATCTTACTGCAAACAACGTCTTGAAGTCCATCAGATACTGTGGAGCCTAATGCGTCTCGGGCTCTGCTTACCCAAATCTCAAGGTATGAGTTTTACCTCGACCACATCCTCGTCCTGATATTTATAATATCAAGAGGATAGCTTAATTATCATAGTAAATGAGATAACAAATATATATACATAATGTATCATAATACGTATTTGTAGGCATCGAAAACTGCCTATAGGTCCTCACGAACAGCTCCGCATTAAGGAAAGATAATGAATATCACTATCTAAGTCACAGAGGTTTAACCTACGTCGACGAATGGTTAAAGCGAATCGACGGACTACGCAAAGCAATGGAATTTCAGAATAACGAAGATACGGACTGATCGGGAGCCCCGCGATGTTTACAAAAGGCGCAATACCCTTCGTGTTTTGGTTATTACGCGGACGATTTAATCATTGGAACTTATAGAATTCCTCGTCGGCTTTCCAACGCACTTTGAATCACTCAAATCCGAGTTCGGACGAAGAATTTACGGTGGAAATAATCAGACAGGCATAATAGAGTGTCTCAGGCTGAACTGGGACACCCGAGGTGTCTCGGCATGAGCGAGACACCCCTGGGTGTCTCCAACGTAGAATTCACCCCTTAGGTGGTTTTAACCGCCCGTAACCCCATGGAGCCTATAAATACAGCCCCTTGAGCGTCATTTTTTCGGATCTGGAATTTTGGAGAATTGGCAAAGCTCTGCCGGACTGAAGAGTGATCGAGTTCTTCAACACGAGAGAGAAATTCGTCAGATCTGCATTCACCCACGTCCGTTCCTTAGGATTATTCCGTTGCGGTAATTCTAAGAAGAGCAATTATCTTGCTGTTGCCGAGATAAGCGCTTCTGCTTCTAGATTCTTTCGCGAATCGACGGAGTTCTGCATCTGATTTGATCGTCAGGTAGTCCACGGATATCGACGTCCCCGTTACCGGCTAAAGACCCACGCAAGCAAGAGACGACGAACGGATCTTGTGTTATTTTTGAAAAGTTGTAATTTTTCATTCATTTCTCTTTTATTATTGAATATTCCGAATTCTTTGTAAGCAGATCTGATTATAATGAGTTCGACAATGAAAGCAACTTTTTACCAAAAACAAACTGGCGACCACAGTGGGAGCCAACAGCTTCGCTGCCGAAGCTGTCGTGTCGCAGCCGACGATAAAGATCCCGGTGTTTGAAGAGGTCGAATACGAATTCGACCAGCAGAGATTTGAAGAGTACATCTCATCCTCCTCCTCCAGATCTGCTCCTCCTCATAAGCGCAGGAAGATCTCCTCCTCCCAGAAGATCCGTCGGTCTCTAGATCTGAAGACCAAAGAAGTCGATCTCCACGTCGTCGCTGCTGCAATTGTACCTTGCAACGATCTGCCAGCATCCAATGAGACCAGATCTGCAGATCTGAACTCCTTCGCAATCAAGGAGTCGACTACTGAAGGCGCGCCAACTCTATCAAAGAGAGCACGTCAAAGGAAACGCCAACGCCTCGCGCGCCAATACGCCAAGGCTTTGGATCAGGTGGATGGATTCCATTACCAAGCAGATCTGAAGTTCAGAAAGCGCCAAGTGGCTAATCTATCGCCACGACCAGCATCAGGATCCTCCTCCCGACCTTCGATTAACGAATGGGTTCATGTCAAACGAACCCACTCCACTCTCGAGGAGCAAATTCGGAAGCGCCGCGCTTTTCTTGCGCATGCCCGGACCCTTGTGCAAAAAGCACAGGAAATGCAAAAGGAGGGGACAGTTAAGAGATCGCCGAGATCCAAGCAAGTTTGGATGCCAAAGGCCAAGTCAGCGCCTAAGGCAAAAGAAACCGAGGCTACTCTCCGGCCTTTGTCAACTCCAAATCCCGCTCCTATAGATCCCGAACCTCCGGTAAAGCCCCACCGCAACGTGGAATTCCCCAAGTTCAGGACTCCTCTGAAGGATCACCTTAGTTCTCTACCCGAGGATCGAGGCAAAGCACCTATTAAGGAATGCTTGGGACCATTGAAGGAACCCCGAGCAAACATCCAGACTGGGGGTAGTACGTGACCTCCTAACAAGTTGATTTCTGCAACACGATTGGGGTGCGTGCAGAAAACCAGGAGCCCGTTAAGGTTTCACCCTTACAAAAGTGTAATTCCAAACGTGTGACGCCTGCAAATGCCAACAAGGCAATGTTTAATCAGATGAAAACGCGTGAGACGGACGAACGTGTTATACCTACGAATCCATCTAAACATCCGATAGGTTACTCCGGCCGCAACGTCGATGAGTTGTACTATCGGGCTGGGGGTATGAATAAATCTCGAAAGAGAAGTACCCGGGAAGCGGACTCTCACTGTTCGTGTACCAAAATTATCAGGACAGTATTATCAGCGTGTAGCTGCCCCAGGACTGCTCCACGGAGGGTCTCGATATTCGAGAGTATCTCCGCAGAAGCATTAAAACCCAAATCAAGGCATTTTAGCAAGAGGCGATCAGCCAATCGAGATGATGAACTCCCAGCATTCACCATCAATATGGTCCATAAGGGGAAGTCTCCGATTACTTCTAACCCCGATTTCTCCCCAGGAAAGAGAGTCAATTCGGGGATAGCCCAACTAATGTCTCGGCTTCAATTGGAAGCCGTCGGGCCTGAACAATCCGTAGCCATCGCCAACGTGACTGATAAGAGGAAATCTACCCGACCTTCTGATTCAGACCCCCTCATATCACATCGTTTAACTCGGCTACGTGCAGGGACTACTAGACGTAGAGATTATTTGAGGATGACCAGAGGACTATCCTCGGACGATGAAGCGTCAGACGCTTGCTCGGTAGTCGCTTCAGAAGCTACCGTATCCAGTCCCGGACAATCTCGTGAGGTGTTTATGATCAACACCGAGGAAGTAGCCAAAATGGTTGAGGATGCTTTAGCTAAGCAGAAAGAAGCATTCAAGATCGAAGTGGAAATGGCTATGCAGGAGATGAGACAAATGCACGAACAACAAATCCGAGCTTTGTCGAATCAGTTAGGCGAATCCAGTCGTCGCAATAATGATAGCCAAGCAGTTAGCGATTCAGACGTGGATGAATACATTAATGTCGATGATCCTCCCGTTGACCAGAATGCTGGGGGTAACCCCACTAAAAACAACGACGCTGGGGGTGGTCCCACCAATGATGATAACGCCGGGGGTGGCCGCGTTATTTCTCTTAAGAATCGTCCAGAACCTGATACAAGCGACGAGGAGAAAATAAAAGATCTCGAGAGAAAAGTCAACGCTCTGATGTCTGATCGAGAGGTGAAAAGGACTGGCATTCCGTGTCCTTACCCGAGAGAGTGGGATTCGATCCCGTATCCGGCGAAGTTCAACCTGATAAACTTCACGCCGTTTGACGGGAAGGGTTCGCCCACTCAACATCTGATCTACTTCAAGTCCCACTTGTGTATGATCTCTGACAATGAAGCCTTGATGGTTCGGTCATTCGTTGGCACCCTTCGCGGGCCCGCCTTCGATTGGTACCGCCGTCTCAAGTCTGGAAGCGTCATTAGCTGGGAGGAACTGGAGAGCATGTTCCTCGCTCATTTCTTCGATGATGACGCCAAAGTATCGATCAGGACACTCTTCGATGAGAAACAAAAAGACGGGGAGTCGGTGGATACCTTCATCAAACGCTTCCGCAATCAAGCAATGAACTGCAAGGATCCCGTCACGGAGGAATTCGTCTTGTAAACCTGTCATAATAACTTGTCCATTAATATCTTGGATGTTTTGGGAGTAGAGCCGCTCAATACCTGGAAAGAGTTAAAGGTGCGCGGCGAGCAAGCCGAACGCTTCCTCAGAAGGAGGAAGGTAGAAAGAAGCCAACCGATGACTTACCTTCTGAATCCGAGTCTCGTTTCCCATGATGAAGGGAAGGTGCCAACAACAGTTGTTGATGTTAATCAGACGTCGCAACAACAACCTCAAAAACAGCAGAGAACTCTAAATCCAAGACTCCAAAAAGAGTATTCTTTCAAGGACGAGGAAGTTTTGAATATTTTCGAGTACCTCCTGAATAACGGTGAGATTGAGCTACCACCTATTAAAGACCAGGAGGAAGCTAAGAAGATTACGGATCCAAACTACTGTGCATACCATAGGAGAGTTCTCCATCCTACCGAGATTTGTTTCGGCTTAAAGAACAAGATTCAAACTCTAATCGACTCTGGCGCCATAAAGCTAGAATAAGCCGAATGATGGTGCAACACTCCGACAAGTATAAGAGTATAAACTGCTTCTCAATCCTCCGACCGGTATAAGAGGTTAAACTGCTTCCTGATACTCCAATAGGTATGAGTCTAAACTGTTTCCCAACATTGATGGGAAGTTCCTGGAGAATTTTATACGTAATATTCTTAAGGATAACCCGATCATGCGACCGAATGCAATGATAGACCCAGTTTCGCGAAGGAAGCTGGGGGTGGATAATTCATATAACGGGAAGTTCCCGGAAGAATTTTTACATGTAATTTTCTTAGGGATAACCCGATCATTACGAATAAAGTGATAAACACTAAACTTTTACTATGATTTCCGAACACTCTTTTGCTGAGACGAGATTCGATCACCTCATTAGATTAATCTTCCCTCACAAAACTCTCATTGGTGTTCGACGACTCACAGTCTTCCACTATAAAATCCCTCACTGATCAAATTTATTGACAGTGAGTCCACTAAAATTCTTTCTGGTTTAATCCATTCAAACTTCTGTTATGTTCGTGCACTCAACACTTTCATGGTTAGAGTCCGGATATAATGTTTGGAATTTTGATCTGTCCAACCTGGACGAATCATCAAACCCCTTTGTGTTAAGTCCCAATCACTTAATACTAGGAACCCCACTTGAGTGATTTGTACGAATCAACGCTCCTATTATGATTTGCACTCCCACTCCAGCTTGGTCAAACCTTTAAACAGTTAGGACCACAACCAAAATCCCCTCGCGATTCCTTTCATGAATGAGAGGTCCACAAATTGAATGATCAAACCTTTAAACAGTTAGGGTCGTCTCAAATTCTCATCTTGGTCAAACCTTTAAACAGTTAGGACCACAACCAAAATCCCCTCGCGATTCCTTCCATGAACGAGAGGTCCACAAATTGAACGATCAAACCTTTAAACAGTTAGGGTCGTCTCAAATTCTCATCTTGGTTAAACCTTTAAACAGTTAGGACCACAACCAAAATCCCCTCTCGATTCCTCCAATGAACGAGAGGCCCACAAATCGAGCGATCAAACCTTCTTAACGTAAGGATCGTTTCAAACCTCCCACTCGGTCAAACCTTCCTACAGTTAGGACCAAAACCATAATTCACTCTCGATAAACGAGAAATTCATCTTTAGTTTGGTAATCAAACCTTCCGACGGTTAGGGTTATCCGAATCTTTTCGATTCTCGGAGTAGAGATCCCACTCTTAGTTTCACCTTTCCGGATTCTGGGGGTGGAGATCCCACCTCGAGTCTCCTTTCCAACTGGAGATAGAATATAAAATTCTTCCTCTTCAGTGTTGGGAGATAGAATATAAAATTCTTCCTCTCCCGCATCGGGTTTGTCTTTGCCCCAAGAGAAGACTCCGCTTTTTCAAACTCCTAGAATCCGTGCTTCACACGTACGGGGAATTTTATCCCGAAGCCTAAGAAGGGATAAGCCAACGCCTAACACGCGTTGCCGGTTAGTCCTTAACCATAAAAAAGGACAGAAGCCTACATATTCGACATTATGACAGGTTGTTATTAATAACACCATAATCCGTGCTTCACACGCACGGGGAATTTTATCCCAAATCCTAAGTAGGGATAAGTCAACGCCTAACACACGTTGTCGGTTTAGTCTTTCACCGATTGAAGAAGACACCAGAATTCTAGTCTGGGGAATTTTATCCCGAAGCCTAAGTAGGGATAAGTCAGCGCCTAACACGCATTGCCGGTTAGTCCTTAACCATAAAAAAAAGGGACACGAGCCCACATATTCGACATTGTGGCAGGTTGTTATTAATAACACCTTAATCCGTGCCTTACACGCGTGGGGAATTTTATCCCGAATCCTAAGTAGGGATAAGTCAACGCCTAACACGCGTTGCCGGTTTAGTCTTTCACCGATAGAAGAAGACACAAGAATTTCAGTCTGGGGACTTTTATCCTGAATTCTAAGTAAGGATAAGTCAGCACCTAACACGCGTTGCCGGGTAGTCTATTCCCGTGACAAAGACAAAGTCTACGTATTCAATATCGGAGCATCAAGTCTAAGGGAGTTCATTCCTTTAGCACAACGTCACATGCGGAACGGACTTTAAACAATCCGCATGTAAGCCCGATTCAAACGGTAATCGGTAAGAGCACGTCAAATCTGTTAATGGCTGAGGATTTGCCAAAAATCCTAAGTCAACGTCTGATACACGTTGCTGTTTAGTCTTTTCACAGGAGAAAGACGAAGTCTAAGTATTCAATATCGTAGCACTAAAATGGTTAACTCTTTTAGCTTAACGTCACATGCGGAACAGACTTAAACAATCCGCGTGCTAGCCCGACTCAAACGATAGTCGGTAAAGGAACATCAAACCCGTTGATGGCTGAGAATTTGCCAAAAATTCTATAAATGCGAGTCATTGACGCATCAACTTTATTAGTTGGTCTCATGACTTGAGCATCCAACAACTTCGGGATAAGATCCAAGATCCATATCTGTAGACGAAACAAGTTTAATAGTTGGTCCTGCAGCCCTAAAATTTGAGACCGCCACTGTAGGCGTATAAAACTACCTATAGGTCCCTTAACACAGCTCGACGACACCGATCGACAAACAGACCATCGGGCGACGTATCCAAACATGACCGTTAGCCCACAAACACCGAAGCCAAACGATACGCGACGAAGCAGAATAACGAGGCTACGAAGCCGACGAATCGTATGCGAGCAACGGAATGCATCCATTCGCGTGCGGAATCAAGCCAACGGTTCGGGGAGTCAACGAGTCATCCAAACAAGAGCGAACTCGGATGAATCACGATCGAATCAAGATCAGTTTCGGATTCGAATTCAGAAGCGGGTCTACTGCCAAATCAGGTTAACGAATCGAATCTGAACCAATCAACCACAGAACTGGAAAACATGCATAAAGAGGCAAAACGACAAACACCTAGAGGGGCTCGGCCGAAACCGAACCACCTCAAGGTGGCTCGGCCCAAGCCGAGCCACCCAGGGGTGGCCGGCCACTTGTGGCCGAGCCACCTCAGCCCAGATCAGTGCCTAGGCACAGATCTGGGTGCCTATAAATAGCCCAAGGGTGGTTCATTTTGAGGGGTTGGAAATTTTGGAGAGAGGCGAAGCCCTGCAGGATTCGAAGCTCAAAACTTAAAAAGATCCAAACTTTGGGACTTCAAGGAATTGCTCATCCAGATCTGGTGCTCGGCGATCATCAACGCCAACTAAGGCAGGAGTTTGAGAAGACCGGATCTCAGATCTACGTAGTTATACTCCGGATCAAAGCTTGGTCTTTGATCCCGAGATTAGGGCGATTATTTCCTTGGTGAACTAATCCCCCCGGCTATTATTTCCTTGGCGAAATAATACCCGTCATACTGCGTAGATCCGACCGGATCTAGATCTCACGGTGGTCCACGGATAAACCCCGGCACAGGCAAACAACCCACGCAAGCGAGCGACCGAAAAACAGGAGCTCGTGATTTGTTCGACAAAAGGAGAAAGTTTTAATCTTTTTTCATTTCTTTTATTTGATTTTTCATTGTAACCGGATCTTATAAAAAGACCGGAACTTTGTAATCGATAAACAATTACTGAGTGTGCAATGGAATCTTCAATGAAGAAAGCAACGATTTTTCACCGCGAACAATCTGGCGACCACAGTGGGAGCCACCGATCTCGCTGCCGAGATCGGAGCGTCGCAGCCGCGGATCTCAATCCCGGTCGTGGAGGAGGTCGAATACGAGTTCGACCAGCAGAAGTTCGAGGAGTACCTGTCATCCTCGTCCGGATCAACCTCCCCCCGCAAGTCCAAGAAATTCTCCTTCAGGAGAAAAGCTCGTTGGTATGAAGATGTTAAAAACACCAACGAAGATCTCGGCCCGCTGGATGCCAAAGCTACATCGGGCGAGATTCCTCCAATTTCCAACCAGGTCAAGCTGGTTCCTGCCAATTCCCCCGTCACCAAAGGTATGGTGACTCTCTCAAAGAGATCCCGCCAAAGGCGACGCCAACGTTTGGCCCGAGAATTCACGAAGGCAATGGAATCCACAGATGGAATCCGCCATAACGTGAGTCCGAAGAACAAGAGAGGCAAACAGCCTCAACAACCAATGAACGGCGGCTCTTCCAAGCCACCCACAATGGAATGGGTCCGTGTTAAACGGAACCGTTCAACGCTGGAAGAGCGTATTCGTAAGCGCCGCGCACTATCAGTACAGGCACGGGCTCAAGTCCAAGAAGCCCGTAGGAAGCTGCAGAAGGAAGTGGCAAGCAAGCCGCTACCAACCCGCAAAGTCTGGAGGCCCAAGTCCGAAGTGGCAATTCAGGCCAAAGAGCAACCTTTGCAGCCTTCGAAGCAGGTTCAACCTTCGACGAACCAAACGAAGTCGCCGACAATTCCCATGGCTACTCCGGGAGGTCACGCAGAATCATCCAGGAGAAAGAAGTCAGTTTTGGAGCGCCTCGGCCACTTCCCGATGGACGATGAAAAGTTCTAGTTCAAGAACGTTTGGGCCCAATGAAAAAGCCCCGAACGATTCAACACGCTGGGGGTCGCCGCAACCCCTAACATGACGAGGAAATCAGGGCAACCAAGCGCACTACGCTGCGTATTGAAGTTCAGGAGCCTGTTAAGAATTCACGCCCACAAAGGCGTGTATCGAGACGCGTGACTCGTGAAAGCCCAAAGAAGGCAATTCACCCTCAGAAGGAAACGTTGTCGTCCGATGACGATGACGTTATACCTGAGAAATCGTGCCAACACACGATAGGTTACTCCGATCAAATTGACGAGTTGTACTATCATGTTGGGGGTAAGAGGAAAACTAAGAAAAGGAGTCCTCGAAAAACAGAAACTCAGTGCCCTTGTTCCAAACTCATTCGGGCAATATTGTCTGAATGCAGATGCAACAATACAGTCCCTGAAAGAGTTTCGGTTTTCAAAAGGCTCAGTACCGAAATGCCAAAACCAAGGCCTAGGCGTTTTCAACGAAGAAGAACGGCGGTTGAAGATGGAGAATTTCTGAGGGTCACCGCTAATATGACCAGTAAAAGGACATCGACACAAGGTAATCTCGAGTCGATTCTGAAAGCATCCCGGCGTCTAACCCGTCTGCAGTCTGGGGCCATCGCACGAGGAACTTACGGTAGGGTTCGGACAAGAGTACCTTCAGAAGGTGAAGAGTCGGATGCCTGCTCTGCGGTCGCATCAGATAATACAGCATCCAGTGAGGGGGAACCCCGCGAATCGCTGATGATAAGCGCGGAACAAGTGGCCAAGATGCTCGAAGAAGCCATGGCTAAACAGCAAGAGAGCTTTAAGTTCGAAATGCAGATGGCCATGCAGACTATGAGAGAGATGCATGACCAACAAATCCAGGCATTGAGGAACCAACAAGGCGAACCAAGTCATCGTAACCAGAACAATCTGGAAAATGGGGACACGGGTGCAAATGAAACTCATAATGCCAATAACCCTCCCATCAATGCAGGGGGTGGTAACGAGGATGCCAACGAAGATACAAGTGAAAACTTGAAGATCAAAAACCTCGAGAGTAAAATCAATACGTTGATTTCCGCTCAAGAGGTGAAGAAGACGGGCATTCCTTGTCCATACCCAAGAGAGTGGGAATCAATCCCCTATCCGGCGAAGTTTAGTCTAATTAACTTCACGCCGTTCGATGGGAAGGGTTCCCCCACTCAGCATTTGATTTTTCAAATCGCATTTGGGTGTTATCTCTGGTAATGAGCCTCTGATGGTACGGTCCTTCGTTGGTACTCTTCGTGGAGCCGCCTTCGATTGGTATCGCCGCCTCAAGCCAGGAAGCGTGAATAGCTGGGACGACATGGAGACAAAATTCCTCGCTAACTTCTTCGACGACGACACCGAGATATCCATCGGAACGTTGCTCGACGAAAAACAAAAGGACGGGGAATTGGTCGATACCTTCGTCAAGAGGTTCCGGAACAAAGCAATGAACTGTCGGGACCCGATCACTGAGGAGTTCATTCTCCAGACTTGCCACAACAACCTTGCATTGGACGTGTTGGAAGCAATGGGAACAGCACCGTCCAACACTTGGAAAGATTTGAAGATGCACGGTGAACAAGCCGAACGTTTCCTCCGAAGGAAGAAGGCCGAGAGGAGTCAATCAACGACTAATCCTCCGAATTCGAACTTCGCCTCCCGTGGTAAGGGCAAGACACCTGCAGCGGCTGTCGATGCTAATCAAACGTCGCAACAGCATTCCCGGAGACAGCAGAAGACTTCAGATCAGAGGCCTCAAAAAGAGTACTCCTTCAAGGACGAAGATGTTCCAGCCATCTTCGAATCACTCCTTAAAAATAACAAGATCAAGCTGCCACCGATCACGAACCAGGAGGAAGCTGGCAATACTGCGGATCCGAAGTACTGCGCATACCACAGGAGGATCCTTCATCCCACTGTAGGCATCGAAAATTGCCAATAGGTCCCCGCACACAGCTCGGTGTTAACAAGCGACGATTGGATGTCACTACCCGGTTCACAAGAGTTCAAATAACGTCGGTGAGCGATTGAAGCGAACCGACGGACTACGTGAACCGACAGAATATCGGAACAACAGGAATACGGGTTGACCAAAAACCCCGCGATCACTGCAAACGGAGCAACGCCCTTCGTGAACTCCTCGATGGGCTTCCAACACAACCGGAATCAGTCAAATCTAAACCCAGATAAAAACACCACAGAGAAAGCAATCAAAGAACACCGCGGAGCGTCTCGGATGACACGAAACACCCCGGGGGTGTCTCAGAAAATCCAAGACACCCCAAGGGTGTCTCGGAAATTCTGAGACACCC
>BQKN01041669.1:0-15216 GCA_022839385.1 Asparagus kiusianus | reverse complement strand
ATGGGACAGATGCTATACCAGGAGTACTTTCCCTCTAATCATGAATTGGACCAGTTGAAGGATCGCATGCTGATCGCTATGAGACTCTATGGGATCTCACTTGTCATTATCACATTGCTTTGGCACAATCTGAGCCTTTAGCCAAGAGGACCAAGGCGTCTGTGAGTCTGAAGCAGTTTGCGAACTATTTGTTCAGGAACCTGGAGAGCAGTTCTGACGAGGTTATTTGTGAGTTGGCCCCACTTACTCCCTCAGAAGTGAACAGTTTGTTGAAGAAGATTGATGCCCATTCTTATACCACTAGCAGCCTTGAGGGTGGTTTTCCCGCAGGTACTAGGTTCAGATCCTTCTTATGGCATGCGACCGCACCGATTCGACCGATGACTCTTCTTGCCGGTTATCTCGCTATTTGGTTGAAGAAGTGCGTGGTTCCATATCAGTCTGGCGACGCCTTGCCCTTGGAGGTACTCTATCCAGCAGTTCAGCTTGCTTACAAGAAAGAACTCTCACTTCTTCCGGTGATGGTGGCTAATATTCACCGAGGACTTCGACAGCTTTCCAGTGCCTTCACACGGAAGGAGACCGATTTGCCAGGTCAAATTCCCACTCTTAAGGTGGAGCTTCCGTACGCTTATCTGATGGCCTGGTTCGTCCTCCACCGCTCGGATATGATGTCGGTGCCGAATGCCACAGACCCCTCTGTTCCCCTGCTACAGTTGCTTGAGAATGGCAGGTGGGAGGGCCGCGGATTTTCTGATGTTAGACAGCAGCTGCAGGTCCAAAAGTGTTGGGCATTCTCCACTTGTTTTCCGCAGTTCTCCGGCCGATATGGCGAGTGCTTGATAGATGATGAGAGGCCGAGAGAGTATCGGACTCACTTAGACATTGGCTGCTTCAATTGGCTGGTGAACATTAGGCCTGGCTATCTGACTTTTCGGGTGAGGGATCAGTGCTTCATAGAGCCATATCTACCCTGCCGATTCGCTCGCCAGTTTGGCTATGATCAGCTTTACATCGGGAATCCTCGTCAGCAGTTTCGGACCCATAGTGGTTTGGTAGACGGTCTCCATGCATGGTTGTGGACCGTGACTGGCTGTACTGGTGCTAAGTTCAGTCTCCCGAGTATTGATCGGCAGTTGAACCTCACTTTCTTGAGCTGTAAGTGGTTACTAGCAGCTAACAAGACTGTCCCCGTGAAGCCGATTGCAGAGATAGAGGCTGAGGAGGCTTCTCAGCTTGATTCCCTTAGGATTCGGGAGAATGCTCGGGCACAGAGGACGCGGAACAAGACTTGCCGGATTGATGAAGAGGGCCAGAGGACATTCCATTCCACAGACGAGGCTTCAGGCGGGGATCCCGAAGATTACGATGACTTTTCCGAGCGTGGTTTGCAATTCATCTTTTCCTTCTATCTTCCAGAAGTATTGAAACTGACTATGGTTTGACGTTTCAGGGACCACAGTTGATCAGGATGAAGAGTTCCGTCCTCCTCCCCAGGCGAGACCTTCGATCCCCATTGCTAGGCGGAAGAGATTGGCCCGCAAACCTCGTGTAGCTTCACGAGCATCTGACATGGATCTGGCTGGTGACGATCCTGCTAGTGACGGAGGTAATATCCATTCTGTGAACCATTCTCTTGGTTATTCGGAACATTGACTCATGCTCTTCTATATCTATATAGGAGTGCGTGGAGAAAATGAGATGAGTCCCGATCTCATTCCCATATCTCCCGATGAGTCTGACCCACTACCCCCTGTAGAGAGGCCTACAGGGGTTGCTGACATTAGAGAGAAGATCAATGTAGGACCCGATTCCGTGAATCCAGGTACATCTAACACTGACACTGTATTTCTTTAGATAATACACAAATGAATTTGTGTATCCTCTAACTGTCCTCTACTTCTTGCTCCTTCAGATAATTTGCAGGAGGCGAATCTTGGAAATGAAGAGGCTGATGCACCCGTGAGAGGTAACTCATTTCCATTAATTGTAGTCTCTTCATTCTTCTTTGGCACTTATATTCTTTTATGTCAGATTTCTCCATTGGTGATTTTGACGAGGGAAGCTTGTTTGCGGACACTCCTATGATGCACTACATATATAGCTCTCCTCAGATCGATGACCAGTTACCTGGGGATATGTTTTCTGAGCCCGCCTTCGCTGAAATTCCCAAGGATGGTTCCTTTGAAGGTATGTGCCTCTTTCTGAGTTGATTATAGGACTAGCCAATCTTGACTAATGCAACTATAATGTAACGCCTCTGCGAATTCTGTTTTGAATCTGACAGGAGCTTTTGTTGAGAAAGACCCTGTTGAGCCGGCTGTGAGACCAACTACACCAGTTGATGCACCTACAGCCGTTACACCTCCACTACCCCCAGCGGCTCAAGGGGAAGAAGGTATAAGTCAACTCATTGAAGAGTGCTATTCCTTTTTCTTATTAAGACTTTTAACGGACTTCTCCCTTTTTTGTGTAGGGCGTTCTTCTCGTCTTCATGTCTTAGTGAAGGAGTTGTTATCTGACGACGATCTTGACAAGGTCGTCATCTGCATAGAAGTTCGCTCCTTCTTCTCCTTTGTGAATGCTATGATCGGCAAGCTCTTCCACGGCGGACTTTCACTTCACCAGTTTAAACCTCTCCTTAATTCCAGAATCAACTTGATAAGGGAAGCAGGATATCCAGACTTGGCGAAGGCTATAGTTGACGATCTCGATTGCTTAGAGCGTGAGCTTCAGATGTTTCGTGAGCTTCGAGATACCGGTGTCTCTTCCTTCATTGCTGCTGAGCTGGAGACCCGTTTACAGTCATTGCGCGAGACTCAGATTCTCGCTGATTTTGAGACTCAGGTGCAGCGAGACCGAGCGGATCGAGTTGAGACTAGCCTTGCCACCAGGTTATCTTCCCTTGCCGAGCTTGACTCTTCCATCACCTCTTGTGAGACCCAGATAGACCAGCTCAGAAGAGAACTCCGCGAGAAAGAGGAGACCTTGGGTATTCTCCAGATGACGAGAGGACAGGACCAGCAGACCTGCACGGCTTTGTCTAGTGAGTTGAAATCCTTGAAGCAGAAGCTGGTCGAGACAGAGGAGACTGCTGCGAAGATTTCGACCGCCACTGAGGAGTCCATTAGAGCTGAGCTTAGCCAAGCTTATGATGATAAGCTGTCTAAGTTCAGCCAGCAGATTTTTAGCCACGGTCTTGATGTGTGATTTTGTTTGCTGAGTGTTTTGACTCTTGACTCTTTTAGTGAATTTCCTTTTTATCTTTATTATGATTCGTCATTCCGTTTGAAATGATTGACCACAATACTCATAGGATTTTTGGCAAACCTTCAGCCATCAATGGATTTGGTTAGCCTTTACCGACTACCGTTTGAGTCGGGCTAGCATGCGAATTGTTTAAATCCGCTCGCATGTAACGTTGCGCTCAGAGATTGAATTCTCTGAGACTTCGTGCTATGATGTCGAATACATAGACTTCGCCATTGTTACGGGAATAGGCTACCCGGCAACACGTATTAGGTGTTGACTTTAGGATTTTTGGCTAACCCCCAGCCTTCAACGGATTTGATTAGCCTTTACCGACTACCGTTTGAGTCGGGCTAGCGTGTGGATTGTCTAAATCCGTTCTACACGTGACGTTAAGCTAAAAGAGTTAACTCTTTTAGTGCTACGACATTGAATACGTAGACTTCGTCTTTCTCCTGTGAAAAGACTAAACAGCAACATGTATGAGACGTTGACTTAGGATTTTTGGCAAATCCTCAGCCTTCAACGGATTTGATGTGCTCTTACCGATTACCGTTTGAGTCGGGCTTACATGCGGATTGTTTTAATCCGTTCCGCGTGTGACGTTGCGCTAAAGGAATGAACTCCCTTAGACTTTGTGCTACAACTTTGAATATGTAGACTTTGCCATTGTTATGGGAGTAGGCTACCCAGCAACGTGTTTTAGACGTTGGCTTATCCCTACTTAGGCTTTGGGATAAAGGTCCCCAGAGTCAGGCTCTGGTATCCTTTTTTTTACGGATAAAGATCAAACCGGCGACGCGTGCTAGGCGTCGACATATCCTTTCTTAGGATTCAGGATAAAATTCCCCATGCGTGTGAGGCATGGATTTCGGTGTTATTAATAACAACCTACCACAATGTTGAATATGCGGACGGGTGTTCTTTTTAACGGTTAAGAACTAACCGGCAGCGCGTGTTAGGCGCAGACTTATCCCTGCTTAGGATTCGGGATAAACTTCCTAGGATGAATCCTAATTTTATAAATTTTGGAAAAGAAGTTGGTGTGGGAAGGAAGAATTTTATATTCTATTCCCTGAACAAGGAAGGAAGAATTTTATATTCTATTCCTTGTTTCTGGAAAGGAAGAATTTTATATTCTATTTCCAGTGCAAGAAGGAAACTAGAAGTGGGATCTCCACTCCGAGAATCCGGAAGATCTAGATAAACTTACCTTTTATAGGATTGGTTATCTGATCGAAATATGAGTTCTTCGTTTATCGAAGTGAAATTTCTACTTCGGTTATAACCGTGAGAAGGTTTAACCAAAGAGAAAGGAAAGGGAGTTCTTTCGTTTATCGAAAGGGGACTCCGAATTGAGAGTGGACCTTTTTGGTGGACTCACTGTCAATTGAAATTGATCAGTGAGGGATTTTGGTGGTGTGAACTTGGGTTATCCTTTGGAATATTAAGTGTAATATTCTTCAAGGAATTTCCCGATAAATGGGTTGTCTTGAACGTACTAGGGATAGTACTTTTTCAAAAACTTCCCATTTATTGGCATTAATTGCCTGATGCCCTCTAAAGAAATTAAGCGGTAAGCGCCGTTTGAATAAACTGTGTCTATTACAAACGGTCCTTCCCACTTAGGTTCGAATTTACCTTTCTTCTTAGAGGTGAGGATTATTGGTCGGCGAGCAGCGAGGACCAGATCTCCTTCCTTGAAGCTTCTTTAGCGAACCCTTTTGTCAAAAGCCCTGGATATCCTAGCCTGGTAGAACTCGATGTGTTGTTGAGCTTCCAAGCGCTTTTCGTCCAGCCTTTCGAGCTCCTCAAGACGTTTTTGATGCTGCTCTTCGGTCGTCATCTCAATTGCGAGAGCGATCCGAAGGGAGGGGATTTGAATCTCTAACGGTAGCACAGCTTCACATCCGTACACCAGAGAATATGGAGTGGCTCCTGTAGGAGTACGTATTGTGGTGCGATAAGCCTAGAGCGCTTCGCCGAGTTTATCGTCCCAATATCGCTTATTGGTCTTCACAAGTTTTGACAGGATCTTGATGATCGTCTTGTTGAAAGCCTCAGCTAATCCGTTCGCAGCGGGATAATAAGCCGTTGACGAAACATCTTGAATCTTGAACTTGTCACAGAACCAGATGAAGGCGTTGCTTATGAATTGTGGACCATTGTCATGAATGATCCGCCTCGGCACGCCGTGTCGGTATATGACATGATACTTGATGAAGTTGATGACATTGTTCGTCTTCACTTCCTTAAGCGGAATGGCTTCAGCCCACTTTGAAAAGTAGTCGGTGATAGCGAGAATAAATCGATCACCTTTGACTGAAGGAGGAAAGATAGGACCGACAATATCCATACCCCATGTCTCGAATGGCCAAGACGTGGTTGATGTGTGTAATCGCTCCGGAGGTTGGTGCATATAATTTGCATGCACTTGACAAGCATGACATTCTCGGGCGTACTCGATCGCGTCACGAACCATTGTTGGCCAGAAATATCCCATTCTTCTGATTCGATCATACAGCTTGGGATCAGGCTGATGCGCACCGCATTCCCCTTCATGTGCTTCCTTAAGAACTTCTTTTGCTTCTTCGTTCGAAAGGCATCGGAGAAGCAAATCATCATACCCCCGGCGATATAGCGTACGGGTCTCGGTATTGTAAAAGAACCGCGGAGCTCTTCGGCGAATAGATTCTTTTTCTTTTGCGTCCTCGGGTAAAATGCCGTATTGAACGTAATCAATAATGGGAAAACGCCAATCTCGGGACTCAGACCCGATTTGGGTTGAGTTCACCTCTTTGGCGTTCTCGTTTTTATCATCCTCCTCTTCAACCTCCATATCGTATATGGGTATGCAGAGTTGGTGTGATCTTACTGTGACTAGCAGTTTAGTTTCGGGCGGTTGCGCGAGTGATACTGCTAGGGCTGCCAATGCATCCGCATAAGCGTTCTGGAGACGCGGGATATATTCGATATAGAACTCTTCAAAAGAATCTGCCATTCTGACGGCCTCCTGGTGGTACGGAATCAGGTCTGGGTTCCTAACCTCATACTCTCCACGAACTTGGTTGACGATCAATTGAGAATCTCCAAAGGCTTCGAGATACTCTACCCCCAACTCCTTAGCGAAACTGAGTCCAATGATGAGCGCATTGTACTCAGCTATGTTATTGGAACATGGATTCGTCAGTGAATAAGCTCGAGGCATCACGTGTTTCCCTGGGGAAACTAAGACCACTCCGACTCCGGAGGTGACTTTAGGACATCCAGGGGTTACTGCCTTATTAACTGCTCTCGAAGCACCATCAAAGTATAATTGCCATACTTGTTGGTGTGACGTGGTGTTAACCTCGTGGGTTTCGTCTGGCAAGTCATCATACACTTCAACCGTATCTGTTGTCGGACTTGCCGCCAGAAGATCACAAATTGCTTGTCCTTTGACTGACTTCTGCTGTTTGAAGTGCAAATCATATTGGGACAAGAGAAGGGCCCACTTTGCTAACCGCCAATTCATTGAACCTGGTTGAGTCATGAATACCCATACCGGATTAACATTAGCGATGACGTAAATCGTCTGGCCAACCAAGTAATGTCGCATCTTCTGTACCGCGAACACTAATGCGAGACATTCTTTCTCGATCATTGGGTATCGAGACTCGGCGCCTATCAAGGTCCGACTTAGATAATAGACTGCCTGTTCGTGACCATTATCATCGTCTTGTGCTAACAAAGCACTGACCGAATGGTTCATCGCCTTGATGTAGATCAAGAACGGTTTACCTGATTTTGGTGCGACAAGAACAGGGGGATTTATCAGATATGCTTTGATATCTTCAAATGCTTTTTGGCAAGCGTCATCCCAAATAAATGATACGCCCTTCTTGTTTAGCTTAGAAAATGGTTGGCACTTCCCGGAAAGATTCGAGATGAACCGCCTGATGTAAGCTAAACGCCCTTGCAATCCTCTGAGTTCTCTTAGATTCCTCGGGGGTTGCAATTCATTTATCGCTTTTACCTTGTCTGGGTCAATGTGTATACCATTAGTGGTGACGACGAATCCAAGGAATTTTCCGCTGGACATTCCGAGGAAGGATTTTGTGGGATTCATCTTTAATTGATGACTCCGCATGAGATCAAACATCGTTCTCAAGTCTTTGACGTGATCTTCTTTGTTGCGGCTTTTTACCACCAAATCGTCAACGTAGCATTCAACAGTTTTCCTGAGGTGCTTCTGGAAAATCTTAGTCATCGCTCGTTGGTATGTGGCACCCGCATTCTTCAGATCGAAAGGCATCACCGTATAACAGAAGATACCGAGGGGCGTTCTGAATGCTGTATGTTTCTCGTCGTCCGGGTGCATCTTGATTTGATTATAACCCGAAAAGCCGTCCATGAAGGACATTCTTTCGAATCCACATGTATTGTCAATAATGACATCCGTGATTAGGAGAGGGAAATCGTCTTTCGGCACGCTTCATTCAGGTTCCTGAAGTCGATGCAAATCCTGATCTTGCCATTTTTCTTCATGACGGGAACGATGTTGGCTAACTAGTCTGGATGTTGTTCCTCTCGGATGAATCCTGAGTCGATCAACTTCTTAACCTCAGCCTCGATGGCTTCCATGATCTGCGGACGAAACCGTCTTTGCTGTTGCTTGACAGGTTTGGCATCCGGCTTGATGTCGAGGCGGTGCATTGCCACATTAGGGTCAAGTCCCGGCATGTCTTCATAGTTCCAGGCGAAGACATCAATGTACTCTCTGATCAAGGTAATTAACTCTTCCTTCTCATCTGAGGGGAGACTACCACTGATGAATATAGGCTTTGGATTGGCTTCATCGCCCATATTAATTTGGACTACTTCATCTTCGGTGGGTGGCTCTCTTTGCTCGAACCTATCACCATACTGCATGTTTAAGTGATGAACCCATGGGTCCTCCCACGTTGGCATTTGATCATCATCTTCCATCATAGATGGATCCGCTGTGGTCATGTTTGACATCAAGGTCTTGAACATTTCTCCCAAACTCGTGTTGGAATCCTCAGCTGAAGAATCTGGCAAATACCCATCCTTAGCTTTGTTAGCAATGTGATCAATGATTTGCCAGCCACATTCGTCTTCCGATGAGACATAGCCTAGGCCTCTCTTGTGATGGTAATAATTATCTGGTTTCCCCTTTGGTACATACGCCGCTTTGACTGGGATACGAGAACCTCGATCGAAGTATAAACCCTCTCCGAGTGTGAAGTCGTACCCTTGTTTTTCCATGAGCACACGCGCTTCCGGACTATACTTAGATAAGTGCAGACCAGATTTGTCGTCATCTTCATCTTCTCTTAGGAAATGATCTGGCACCGGAAGATTTTCTCCTTTACCGTATATCACTGCCTTTTGTCCCCCTATTTTGGCAGGGATAATCTGAGTTGTTCTGAAGGAATGCTGGAGGCGTTTCTTCGTTACATAAGATGATCGGAGCGGCATACATAAATTGGGATTATCGTACAATCCCTTTATCGCATCATCAAGAGACAAGGAATACTCTAAATCATGATTTATTTTAATATCGGCAAGTTGCCAGTTACAACCGCCATCTGACGACTGTTCGTCGTCGAGATTGATTACAAAGGGTACAATGTCATTTAGAACAAAACCACCATTGTAATCGAATCCGGCCTCGGAATCAGCTTCTTCTCCGCTGTCCATGCCTTGGATTGATGGTTCCGTATCGGATTCATTACCATAAAGGAGAGAATCTGTAAAGTAATTCTCATACCCTTTAAATGGTTGCTTATCCGCGACCACCGTCCTGACCCTTCCATCAGTGTCGACATATTTCAGACACTGATGTAAGGTGGAGGGAACTATAACATTACTATGGATCCAAGGCTGACCCAATAGTAAGTTATAGGATGTTTCAGCATCAATCACGTAGCACGTGACCTCCGTTTTCAGATCGCCCATCTGGCACTTTATCCGGATTTTCCCCAAAGGTCTTGACCCGCTGGTGTTGAATCCGTAAATGACTGTGCCCGTAGATGCCAACTTGCTGACTGGAATGCCAAGGCTGTGCATTAGGCGAAGTGGCATAATACTCACAGCGGAACCCGGATCCACTTGGATTCGGTTGACCTCGCTGGAGCCAATGTACCCGACGAAGTATAAGGGCCGATCATGATTTGAATTCTTCGTCTGCATGTCCTCTTTGGTGAAGGTGATGCAGGGAAGATTCTTGGCCGCCACATTACACTGTTGGGCTAACATTCCCAGTTCTTCGGGAACCGGTTTGATCCTGATGAGGAATGCCTCCGAATCGGCCAAGGCTTCTTACAAGGCTTCTCTAGTTTCCTTGGACAATCGAAGCAACTCGTACAGCGTTATCCACGCTGGAATATTGGATAGCTGAGCCATGATGTCGAAGGCACGCGGATTTTTTGAACTCTCCGGTTTGTCCTTTCCAATCGGACGACTGAAACGAGACTGCTTCGGATTCTGGACCTCCTCGGGCCCCTTTTCTTTCTGTTTGTCAACCGGCTGTCGTCGAGCATTTTCAACCGGTTTGGGAACTGTAATCACCCCCAGCTCTGTGAGAGTCTTGGCTGGTCCCCGTTTTGTCACCCCCTGTTCAGCTATTTGATTCCCAGGAGATGGATATTTGAAATGGTATTCGTTTCCACTCCGAGTCGCAAAGACCTCCTGTTCCTCATCGGAAAACGGAAAAGTGGTGATCCTTTCATCGTCTTCACCCGAGATGGCAGAAACTCCGTAACAAGACTTGCCTTTCCCTTTGGACTTCTTCTTGGATGACGATCCGGCCCATTGTTCATCTTCAATCAGGTCGGGGTGCACCCAGAGAATTTCACCGTTTGGGCCTGTGTGAGGCACAAGTCCCTTTTGGCGTTGTCCGTGCGGGTCGTCATTCACTGTCTTCATCCCGACTTTCGTGACGCGTTTTGGCTCGAACCAATCTGTAGGTACTGATCCAAAACTGATCGACACCGCATTTGCTCCCACATTCTTGGCCGGTTTTGGAGTTATGACCCCTACGTCGATCAACGCTTGGATCTTGTCCTTGAGGTGATAGCAAGACTTCGTTGGGTGGTGGACCGCTCTGTGGTACGCGCAGTACTTCGGGTCCGTCACCTTAGTGGCTCCTTCATGATCCACGATCGCTGGCAGCTGGATTTTGTTGTTTTCCAACAAATATTTGAAGATGTCGGGAACTTCATCATCCTTGAAGGAGTATACTTTGGGAAACCTCGGCTCCGAAGACTTTTGCTTCTGAGACCGTTGCTGCCAATGCGGTTGCGATTGTTGTGGCGCCTGCTGCTGCTGCTGTTGCTGAGGTTGCAATTGAAATGTCTGGTTAGCATCAACAGCATTAACATGAGCTTTACCTTTCCCTTTCTGGTTGAAGTTCTGCTTCGGAGGATTAGTAGCCGGTTGGCCTCTCTCCACCTTCTTTCTCCTAAGGAAACGCTCAGCTTGTTCTCCTCGGACTTTCAAATCTTTCCAGGTCTTGGATGGTGCGGTGCCCATTGCTTCCAACACATCCAGCGAAAGGTTGTTGTGGCAGGTTTGGAGGATGAATTCCTCGGTGATTGGGTCCCGGCAATTCATCGCCTTGTTCCGGAACCTTTTGACGAAGGTGTCGACCAACTCCCCGTCTTTTTGCTTCTCATCGAGCAACGATCCGATAGAGATCTCGGTATCATCATCGAAGAAGTTAGCGAGGAACTTTGTCTCCATGTCATCCCAGCTGTTTATACTTCCTGGCTTGAGGCGACGATACCAATCGAAGGCAGCTCCGCGAAGAGTGCCGACGAATGACCGTACCATCAGAGGCTCATTACCAGAGATGACTCCCAAGTGCGATTTGAAATAAATCAAATGCTGAGTGGGTGAACCCATCCCATTAAACGGCGTGAAGTTAATTAGACTGAACTTCGCCGGATATGGGATTGATTCCCACACTCTCGGGTATGGACAAGGAATGCCCGTCTTTTTCGTCTCTTGAGCAGAGATCAATGTGTTGATCTTGCTCTCGAGATTTTTAATTTTCAGGCTTTCACCTGTGTCTTCGCTAGCATTTTCATTACCACCCCCTGGGTTGATGGGAGGGTTGTTAGCATTGTGACCCTCATTTGTGTCCTCATCTTCCAGGTTGTTCTGGTTGGGACGACTTGGTTCGCCTTGTTGGTTCCTCAATGCTTGAAGCTGTTGGTCATGCATCTCTCTCATGTTCTGCATAGCCATTTGCATTTCGAACCTAAAGGTCTCCTGTTGTTTGGCCATGGCATCTTCAAGCATCTTGGCCACTTGCTCCGCGCTTATCATAAACGCCTCGCGAGGTTGTCCTTCACTGGACACTGTATTATCAGACGCAACTGCTGAGCCGGCATCTGATTCTTCATCTCCCGAAGGTACTCTTGTTCGGACTCTACCATACGTCGCGCGAATGATAGCCCTGGATTGTAGACGAGTTACACGTCAGGGTATTTCTGGAACCGCCTCGGGGTTATCCTGAGCTGATGTTCCTGTGCTGGTCATATTTGCGGTGACCCTTGAATGCTCACCATCTTCGACCATCTTCCTTCTTCGTTGGAAACGTCTATGCCTTGGTTTTGGTGTTCCATTGCTGAGTCTTTCGAACACAGAGACTCTTTCGGGGACTGTCTTAACACAGTTGCATTCCGACAGTACCGCCCGAATGAGCTTTGAGCAGGGACATTGTGTTTCGAGCCTTCGAGGGCTTCTCTTTCTGGATTTATTCGTACCCCCGGCACGATAGTACAGCTCGTCCGTTTGAAGATCGGAGCAACCTATCGTGTGTTGCCACGATCTCTCAGGTATAACGTTGTCGTCATCAGATGACAATGTTTCCTTCTGAGGATGAATTGTCTTCTTCGGACCATCCAGAGTCACACGCCTTGAAGCGCGCCTTTGTGGGCGTGAATCTTCAGCGGGCTCTTGCACTTCGATGCGCAAAGTTGTGCGCTTGGATGCCACAATTTTCTCCAAGTGTTGACGGTTGCAGCGACCCCCAGCATGTTGCATTGGTTGGGACTTCTTCATTGGCCCCAAGCGTTCCTGTACTGGAGCTTTACCTCGTTCCTTCGGAAGAGTGCCGAGGCGCTCCAAAACAGACTTTCTCTTCTGGGATGGTCCTGCGGGATCTCCCTGAGCAGTTGTAGAAATTACCGACTGTTTGGATTGATTTGCCGGGTGTTGAATCTTCGGAGGCTGCGGTTGTCGCTCCTTGGTCTGAACCGTTGCTTCAGACTTTGGCCTCCAAACCTTGCGAGTTGGTGGCGGCTTTTTGACCACCTCCTTCTGCAGCTTCTGACGGGCTTCTTCAGCTTTGGCCCGTGCTTGCGCCGATAACGCGCGTCGTTTGTGGATGCGCTCCTCCAATGTCGAGCGATTCCGTTTGACACGGACCCACTCCATTGTCGATGGTTTGGAGGAACCACCCTTCACTTGCTGTTGAGGCTGTTTGCCTCGTTTGTTCTTCAGATCCGCATGGTAGCGGACCCCGTCAACGGACTCCATGGCCTTGGCGAATTGCTTCGCGAAGCGTTGACGCTGCCTCTGGCGGGCTCTCTTAGAGAGAGTCACCACGCCTTCAATGGCGGATTTGACCTTCTTTGAGGTCGGTAGGGCCTCACTCAACGCAGCTTCGGCGTCGATTGGGGTAAGGTCGTCGTTGGTGGCTTCAACTTCATCACACCAACGGACTTTTCTCCTGGAGGAGAACTTCTGAAACTTCTTGGACTTGGGGGAGGAGGTAGATCCGGACGAGGACACGTACTCCTCGTACTTCTGCTGGTTGAATTCATACTCGACCTCCTCCACGACCGGGATCGAGATCCGCGGCTGCGACACTCCGATCTCGGCAGCGAGATCGGTGGCTCCCACTGTGGTCGCCAGATTGTTCGCGGGAAAAATCAGATTCTTCTTCATTGACGAACTCATTGCACTCAATGTTAACAACTTTTTGCGTTTACAAAGATCCGGTCTTTTTATAAGAGCCGGTTACAACGAAATTCAAAAACAAATAAAGAAAATTACAACTTTCCTTATTTAACGAACAAATCACGAGCTCCTGTTTTGCGGTCACTCACTTTGTGGGTTGTTTGCCTGTGCCGGGGTTGATTACCGTGGCCACCGTGCAATCTCGATCCAAACAGATCTACACGGTATAACGGGTATTATCCCACCAAGGAGATAATAGCCGGGAGGGATCGTTTCACCAAGGAAATGACCGCTCGAATCTCGGGATCTAAGAACCAAGCTTAGATCCGGAGTAGAACAACGTAGATCTGAGGATTAGCCTCTTCGAACTCCTGCCTTGTTTGTTGCGGGTGCTCGCCAAGAACTGAATCCGAGGGTCCAAGTCTCCAAGCCTTCACAAATCCGAGTTGAGGTGACAATCCGGCAGAGTTTCGGCTCTTCAGAAGTTCAGAAAAAAGTCCTCTCAAATGAACAACCACCCCCCCTATTTATAGCCTCTCTGAACTGTGCATTTGTGCACAAGAGAGAGGGGGGGGAGTCGGGCCACCTCAGGGTGGCTCGGCTCATGCCGAGCCACCCTGGGGTGGCTCGGCTTGGGCCGAGCCACCCCGGGTTGGTTCGGTTTGGGCCGAGTCCCCCGGGTGTGTTCCGTTGTTCGGTTGTTTTCCAGTTCTGTATTGAGTTCGTTTGATTTGTTCGGGTCTTGATTTGATAGCCCGAGTCTTCATTTGGCAGTAAATCCGCCTCGGTGTTTGAGTTCAAGTCCGTTTTGTTGTTGGACGACTCGTTAACTTTCTGAACCGTTGGATTGGTTCCGCACGCGAACGTATTCCGTTGTTTATGTGCCTCATCGCCTCGTCGCTCGAACGTCTGTTGATTTGTCGAATCATCGTGCCGAGCCATGCTAAGGGACCTATAGGCAATTTTGTACGTCTACACCTATATATAGGATTGGACCTTCCTTATAGATTTCAATTTTAAAACAATTCTTAATTGTTTAAATCTTTATTCATAATATTTAAAGATAGAATATCATTTCCATAACAATTAGGATAGAAATAGAATTGTATTGCATATAAAGCTCTTCTAATGACATTAGTGAGATCAATTGGGTCCCATATCGAGAACCAATTATTAATCAAATTAATAATTTTAATTTAACAAACATATCCCTATCCGACCAACTGTTCATAAAAGCTCTTCCATAATATGAGATTAAATATTCATGAATAATATTATCTTACATTTAGTCCCCTCCAGTATTAATTTATTTTAGGAAACTTTATTGAGCAGGACGAATCACCTGTTTGCTCAATCCTAAAATTGCAATCCTATGAACATAAATAAAAAATTATTTTGAAACATTACAATATTTTATTTTATAAGAAAATAATTTTAGAAAAATAATTTCAAAAAATCACCCGTCGACGGTAATTTAATATCTTCACGGGATATGCATAATAAATTAACTCATGAAAATGAGTATACTGGATCCTATCTAGATATCCATCATTTTCCTAAATGAATCTAATAACCCAACATTTTAGGTTGTATAGCACTTGTAAAACAAGCTTAACCATCATATCAAAGTATTAGACTATCAAATCGAAAATGATAATATCATCAAGTCTAAGGGACCATGTAACAATTCGAATTCTCTATCTCTTAGGTGACTCGTCCTAGAGAATCCAAATAAGGTCTTGTGCTACACATATCAAATATGCGCTTATGACATACACCCGGGGAATCTTCATTCCCGATAGTTGAGATCAACCATCACATCTCATATGTCATTGTCATGCATAATAACCTGTTATAATAAAGCTATCCTTTACTAGTTATAGGTTAAGGACAAATTTAAGAAATCTCTGAATTAGATCATATCTCCAAGCAAGTGACCATCACAGTACATGATCTAACAAAATAATCTCTAAGGATAATATAACAATTATATAA